>ML319176.1:0-18380 GCA_005239505.1 Nicotiana paniculata
CAAAATATATTTTCCCAAGTACTGCTCTTTCAAATATCATCAAAATACGTGATGTTCAAATATCTTTTCCCGAGTACTGCTCTTTTAAATATCATCAAAATACGTGATGTTTAAAATATACTTTCCCAAGTACTGCTCCTTCAAATATCATTATTTTGCAAGACAAATGCTTTTCAAGTATACTTTCGAAATAGAAGTCCTTAGACATAACTTTTCCTGGAGATAATTGCTTTTCAGCTATACTTTTCAATATATATATATATATATATATATATATTTATATCTCTTGATCCAAAATCTCCTCAATGATAAAACTACCGGAACTCAGTCCGCAACTCATAATTTGTCATGCAATGCTGTACAGGGGAAAAGCTCCCGGATCTCTGCCCGTAGTCCCAATTTAAATATGCGATGCAGTACAGGGGGAAAACTCCCGGATCTTTGTCCGCAGTCCCAATTTAAATATGCGATGCAGTACAGGGGGAAAGCTCCCGGATCTCTGTCCGTAGTCCCAATTTAAATATGCAATGCAATACAGGGGAAAAGCTCCCGGATCTCTGTCTGTAGTCCCAATTTAAATATGCAATGCAGCCACTGAGGAAAGCAACCAAAATGCGACAGAAACAACATATATTGCTACAACCGGCGCAAAGGCAAACAAGGCCGAATACAAAGTGCGATGAGCAAATCATTACAGAGACTTAAATCACAAAAGTGGTAAAAACTCACTCATAAGAAGTAGCCACTGAGAGGAATGCCAAGCACAAAGAGAGAACATCATAACGAGGGGAAGACAAGGCAAATATAGCAACGATTCTATACATTCAAGTTCGCAACCAAGAAACTAAATCATCCCGGCAAGAGAATCAGCTATAACCAATCTCACTTAGACAATTAGCTTCACCGAATAAACTCAGTTTGAACAAATGCTCAGTAAATAGGCAGCATGAAAGAATACCATCAACATGGACGGTCATCATTTAAACCTAAGTAGTACTTAAGAGGAAAAACATTTAAATCACAACGTACGACTCACGGGCATGCTTGACCAATGTATAGACATTCCAACTACTTGTTAGACATTTATAGGGTGAGATTACACTAGTTTTAGTCACATAGGCAGTGTATGAAGAAAGATATAATATAACGGTAGGAAAAATAAAGTCTTCATTTAAGTCAAATAAGATCAAATAAGAAACAAGGAATGCTAGGCACGTACTTCTAATCTGAGCAGGAAGAGATGAAACTAGGAATCAGGAATTCAGATATAACAAGTGAAATTCATATACGGGAAACATAAGGATTTAAAAATCCTTAAAGGGCAATCTATTTGCAAATAAGTCCTAGTACGCACACGTCACCTCGCGTGCGCGGACTACAATCAACATAGAAGACTCAATCTTAAGGGGTAGTTCCCCCACACAAGGTTAGGCAAGATACTTACCTCAAAGACGACAACNCCAAAAGTCGACCCCCGAGCCTGCACCTTAGAACCCGACAAATTTTACAAATTCCGATTACCCATTCCGATATGAGTTCACCCATACTAAACTTATTCAATCCCAATACCATTTGGTCATTCAAATCATGAATTTTCATTTTTGAAGTTTTCTTTCAAAACCCACAATCCCCTCAACCCAAAACACAATTTAAATGATAAAAACAAGAACTAATTCATGAAATATATTTAATTATAGTGGAAGAACACTTACCCATTCGATTTGTGTGAAAATCCCTAAAGGAATCGCCCAAAACCGAGTTCTAGAAGTCAAAATATGTTTAAAATGGTGAAACCCCCGATTTTGGAAACTTATAATCTGCCCAGGTTTTTAAAGCATCACGATCGCGTGAAATTGTTTGTGATCGCGTAGAGAAAAATATGACAGGTAAAAAATGCTCTACGCGATCGCGGAATAGCTTATGCGATCGCGTATAAGGAGCAGGCTGGCTTCCGCGATCGCGGATGGATTCCTGCGAACGCGTAGAAGAAAAATTGGGCATTTCAAATTTACACTATGCGATCGTGTCTAAGGCTATGCGGTCGCATAGAAGGGGGAGGGACATCAGACATAACATCAGCAAAAACCAGATTTTTTTTTCTAAGTTTCAACACCCCGACGCCCATCTGAAACACACCCGAGCCCTCATGGCTCAAAACCATATATGCACACAACCTTTACAACATCCTACGGACTTATTCGAGTAATTATACCACCAAAATAACATCAAAAACAACGAATTAAACCCCAAATCAATGAAATTCTTAAAACTTCTTTAAACTTTAATTTTTTTCCATTTCTTATCCGAATCACGCCAAACGAAGTCCGTTTATTTCCAAATTTCACAGATAACACATATAAAACATGTTGAACCTGTTCCGGGCTCCGGAACCAAGATACGGGCCCGATACCACAGGTTTCACCTCAAATTTCATTTTCAAAAACCTTTATATTTTCCAGAAAATAATTTTTCTTTAAAAATTCATTTCTCGGACTTGGGACCTTGAAATTCAATTCTGGGCATACACCCAAGTCTCATATTTTTCTACGGACCCTCCGGGACCGTCCAATCACGGGTCCGGGTCTGTTTACCAAAAACGTTGACTGAAGTCAACTTTATTCAAATTTCCAATACATAATTATCATTTTAATCAATTATTCACATAAAGGATTCCCGGCTACACGTATAGACTGCGCACGTAAATCGAGGTGAGATAGAAGGAGGTTTTCACGACCTCAGAACACATAATTAACTAGAAATATACGGGACGACCTTTTGGGTCATCACAATAACCCTACTGGTAGAATGGCTAGGAGTCCCTCTCCACTCTAATCGAGGCAACCCCGTCAAGGCTAAGGTCACTGTCTTGGCGTGACAATCTAATATTGTGTGATAAGGTGACAACCAATCCATACCCAAGATAACATCAAAATATACCATATCGAGAAGTAGAAGATCTACACTAGTCTCAAGACTCTTGATGGTAACCATACACGAACGATAAACGCGGTCTACAACAATAGCATCTCCCACAGGTGTGGACACAAACACAGGAGCACTCAAAGAATCACGAGGCACAACCAAATATGAATCAAAATAGGATGACACATAGGAGTAAGTAGAACCCAAATCAAATAGAACTGAAACATCCCTACTGAAAACTGAAATAACACCTGTGATAACAGCGTCAGATGACTCAGCTTCAGGCCTGGCTGGAAAAGCATAGCATCGGGGCTGGACCCCACCACTCTGAACTACATCTCTAGGACGACCCCTAGCTGTCTGGCCTCCACATCTAGCGCCATGACCTCCACCTCTAATGGCCTAACCATCACCTCTGGATGACTGACCCCTACCTCTCGCTGGTTGAGTGGGCGGTGAAGCGCCCGGTGCCGGGACCATGGCACGAGAACCCTGATGTTGTGAACTGCTCGATGCACGAGGGCAAAATCCAGCAATTTGCCTCGGATTACCACAAGTATAACAGGACCTCAGCTGCTGTGGCTGCTGACCCTCAAACTGACCCTGTTGACCCGAGTAACCACCCTGAAAACTCTGGTGTGGAGGTGCACTAATAAGAGCTGGAGGTGCACTATAGGCTAGCTGGTCGGAATAAGTCATATGAGGGCCACGTCCACCTGAAGCACCGTGGGATGCATTGAGTGCTGAATGAAACGGACTGGGAGGATGGCCTCTACCAAAAGTACTTCTTCCTCCAGAGAGGCACCGCTAAACCCACAGGAATGATGAGGCCTCTTGTCAGACCCTTGACCTCACTGTGCAAGAACCATCTCGATTCGCCTGGCGACATTGGCAGCCGCCTGAAAGGAAATCTCACTCCCGGTCTCCTTAGTCATCTGTAACTTGATAGGCTGAGCAAGTCCCTCAATAAACATCCCCACCCTCTCTCTCGGTAGGAAGTACAATAATAGCATGACGGGCCAAACCCACAAAACGGGTCTCATATTGAGTGATAGACATACTGCCCTGCTGGAGATGCTCGAACTTCCGGCGATGCTCCTCTCTCAATGTGACAGGAATGAACTTCTCAAGAAATATCTGAGAGAACTGGTCCCAAGTAAGAGCAGGCGACCCAGCTGGTCTGGTCAATACAAAGTCCTTCCACCATCTCTTGGTTGAACCCGTCATCTGAAACACAGCAAAATCGACCTCATTGGTCTCAACTATCCCCATGTTCCACAAAACCTTAATCTCAACTTTGGAATCAATACTCAATTATCACAAAAACCCATAAACAAGGTAAGGACGATCAATTTATTAACTAACTAGTCAAAGCATGGAATACATGATCAAAGTAAGCAATAATTGCAAGAAACAAGCCCTACTCGCATGCTATAACCCGACAACAATACATAAGTACTCGCCACCTCACATATATGTTGTACCCTAACATCTAAACATGTAGAAAATAGACAACAAATCCTAATACCTTAAGTCAAGGTTAACCACGACACTTACCTTGCTCCAAAGGGTCAATTCAAAGCTCAATAAAAGCTTTGCCTCTCAAACAAGCCTTCGAACCAATAGAATCTAGCAATTTACCAACCAAACGAGTCAAATTAAGCCTTAGGAACTACCCACGATTGTAAAGAATTCAATTTAGAACATTATTGAAAAAGATAAAAAAAAGTCAACCCCCGAGCCCTCTTGGTCCAATCCCGAAGTTCGGACCAAAATTCGATTACCCATTCATCCCGAGCCTGGTTATGTAATTTGTTTTGGAATCTGACCTCAATTTGAGGTCTAAATCCCCAATTTACACAAATCCCTAATTCTATCCAAAACCCCAAATTTCAACCACGAAATTCAGAAATATAGTGAAAGATTGAAAGAAACTAATTTAGAATCACTTACTAATGAGTTGGAGAAGAAAGGTTCTTTGAAAAATCGCCTCTAGGGTTTTTTGTATTGAAAATTTTGAAGAATGAGCAAAAATCCCATCTAAGTCCCATTTGATTAGTTGCAGATGTCGCATTTGCGACCCCCACAAATGCAAAGAATCCATCGCAATTGCGAAGACCCTCACATCTCTGCATTCATCGCATTTGCGATGAAATGTTCGCAAATGAGAATACTGACCCTTACACAAATGCGACCACTTGATCGCATTTGCGATCACTGTCCCATCATGTCCCACTTTGCAAATGCGAAGTATATTTTTCAAATGCGAACATCATATGGTCCAGCACTCTTCACAGATGCGATGAGTAGCTCGCAAATGCGAACCCATCAGAGGTCGCAAATGTGATGCCTGATCTCGCAAATGCGAGATCGGAGGCCTGCACCAGAACTGATAACACCAACAACATTTTCTAAGTCCAATTTCACTCCATAGCCTATCCAAAACTCACCCGAGCCCTCGGGGCTCTAAACCAACTATGCACACAAGTCTAAAAACATCATAGGAACTTGCTCGCTCGATCAACCGCCAAAATACCACCTAGAACTATGAATTGAACACCAAATCAAATGAGATTTTCAAGAAAATTTTGAAACTTCTATTTTAACAACCGGTCATCCAAATCTAGTCAAACCAACTCCGTTTCTCACCAAATTTGACAGGCAAGTCATATATATAGTATTGGACCTATACCGGATTCCGGAACCAAAATACGAACCCCATATCCAAAAAGTCAAACCTTGGTCAAATATTTCAAAATCATTAAGCCTTTAATTTTAAAATTTCTACAAAGTACGATAACTCGGGCTAGGGACTTATGAACTCAATTCCGGGCATACGCCTAAGTCCCAAATCACGATACGAACACACTGAGACCGTCAAAATACGAATTCGGGTCCACTTTCTCAACACATCGATCGAAGTCAACTCAAATAAATTATAAGGCAAAAGTTTCATATTTTCTAAGTTTTTAACATAAAAAATTTCTGAACAGATGCCCAGAATGTGCACGTAAATCGAGAAAGGTTAAAATGAGGTATTTAAGGTTTCAGAACACAGAACTAGGTTCTAAAACATAAGATGACCTATCGGGTTATCATAGAAACATGCACACCATGCAACCGAACTATCTCCTGAATATAAATCTGGGCCAACCTCTTTGAAGTATACATAGTCACAACTGGAATGAAGTATGCCTACTTGGTCAACCTCTCGACAATGACCCAAACTGCATCAAACTTTCGCAAAGTCCGCAGCAACCCAACTACGAAGTCCATAGTGATGCGCTCCCACTTCCACTCAGGTATAGTCATCTGCTGGAGTAGGCCACCTGGCCTATGGTGCCCATACTTAACCTGTTCTTATCATTTTTTCACGTGAATGTTTTGTGTTTGTTTCCTATCTTATTTTTTAGTATTTGTTATGTGAATTATTTGCATCATTAGTTTCATACTTGTTTGAGTTAGTTCTTTATTTAAATTTTTAATTATAATAAAGTATTTGAATTCACGTTATGCAAATGCAAATATGTGTTGAGAACAAAATTACTCAAGATGTAAATGAGTTTATCCAGAATATCTTACCAATATGTATTAGACTGCTTCACTCAAGTGGATTGTGGGGTTAGACACTTAACTTGAAAGAGAAATTAGAACATGATATTTTGTTTAATTTTATTTTTATTGTTTTAATCGCTAGGAGCGCTGTCATCACTTGGGTAGGCAAGATTTAGGACGTTTATACATGTTCAATTTTAGATCTTTTCTTTTATTTTATTCGAGGTGAGAGGTCGTTACCTTTAGTTTATATTCAGGGGAAGGCCCAATGGGTTTTATGACCCGAAGTTAATGTAAACGAAGGCCGAAACTACAAAGGAAGTATAGTGTAGGTTAGCTTAGGATTTTAATTTTTTCTTTTATTAGGTGGGGACAACCTCGAGCCTCTTCCGTGTTTATATTTTTTTTGTGTGTGTTTCTACCTCAAACTGAGTATTTCTAAAAGCCAGCTAGATCGTGTACACAACCGTGATTTCCACAGGACTCGGGGAATACCTAACACATTCTTCCCAAGTCAAATGAACCCCTTATCTAAAATCTCTGGTGCAAACTAGTTTAGGGTCAAATATGTTCTAAAGGAAAAATTGTTTTAAAAGGTGACTTGGCACACCGAGATTATATGCCAAGTGGCGAATCCGAGAGAATCCCTTTTAAACACAATACTTTGTCACTTTCTAATTGAAAAACCCTTTTTGAGCTTTACAAATCTTGTTATTAATTTTAAGAGGATTCGATGAGGTGTAAAAAAGGGGTGTGACAACATATTTGGAGCTATGGAACTCGGATTGCGGCAATTCTTGAAGCAATTTTCACCATGTGGATTGGGTAAGTGTTTTCTACTCTTTTTTGATTTTATATCATAAATCTATCTTCGTTTTTGAAATTTGATCGAGGGTTTCAAAAGAGAAATTGGGATTTTTGTCTAAACTTTCCTAAAGTGAATTTTTTAGTTTGAACATCAATTCAAAGTCAGATTTGAGTGAAACTAGTACGGTTGGACTTCGTCGGGTTCCATAGGGAGAGCCTGGGTTTGACTTTTTAGTTGACTTCGGGGTATTGATCAAAGTTTTGACCTTTATCATTTGGAATTATTACCTTAGGTATTATTTGATGCCTTTAAGCTTCTTTGGCTAGTTTCAAGCCGTTCGAGGGATGATTTGAGCGGGATGACGCTTCTAGGGTATCGATTTGGCTCGTTTGAGGTAAGTGTCTTACCTAACTTTGTTGAGAGAATTTTTCGTACTAATTTACATTGTTTGCTACATGTGGGGGTGATGCATGTATGAGGCGACGAGCGTATATGCATGTACCAGGGTTAATCATGCTCGGGGGTAAATTATACGATTAATTATGTTTTTAAAAATTTCGCGACCTTTATGCTTCATGTCTTACTTGACTTCTAGCTTACTAAGAATATGAAATTAAATGTTAAAAACCAAGATTTAGCTCATTATAACTTGATTAAAATTTGGCCGATTTTTGAGAAACAATTGATGTGTCTAATTCAGTCATCATTATGCTTAATCACTAATACATCATTACGACCGTTATTCTTGAGATATTGTATTCTATACTTGAGTTAAAGATCATTTTTTAGACTTGTCGAAATACTTGAACAATAAAGTTCTTGAGGTTTATGGATTTGTTATTGGCTTGAAATTTTGATTGATGTCATTTGGAATATTCGCTTAAACACTCTCCTTGATGGTTATGCTTCCTATCTTGATTGCCATTGATATACATATGCTTGGTGAGGAAGAATGTAAAGCATGAAGGGTGATTCCATGCCATTGCATATATATTATCATATGAGGGAGAGTGTAAGGCACAGAGGGTGATACCGTGCCATTTTACTTGAGAGTAAAAGCACGAATGGTGATGTTGTGCCATTTCATTTTGGAAGTAAAAGTACGAAGGGTGATGCCTTGCCATTTCATTTATATTATCCGGACCTCATTTACATTGTCATGTGAGGATGAGAGTAAAAGCATGAAGGGTGATGTCATGCCATTTCATTTATATTACCTTGTCTTTATATTATCATGAGTTCATGGCACGAAGGGTGTTTCCGAGCAGGCGGGGACGAGGGACATGCCTTATGTTGTGATATCTTTCCTTGTGTGTACATTCATGCCTTTACCTGGAGTTATTACTTTCGCACCCATGTTATCTACGTGACTTGTCATTGTTGTTCTGTCTTTTTCCTCTATCTCGGTTGTTGTTGTGTTGTCCATGCCTTCTATCTGTTTAACTGCAAATGACATGCCTCCCTTCCTGTTGTTATATCCACATGCATGTAGTTTCTATTTTGTTACACTTTAGTATAAGCCTTCTACCATGTTAGTCATTCATGCATCTATTTGTTAGCTTATAAAGATCACGCTTCCCTTCTTATTTGTTATATCTGCATCTATGCCTTCTACCATCCTAGTTAGGTGAAATTATGTTCTTCTTTCCTAACTGATATCATCATTCTTATGCTCTTACCTAGTATTTAATTATTTTCCACTTGTAGTGCCTTGTTCATCATTGCTACATGTGTATTTCCTACCTTGTCATTACTGTTATCAACATTTCTTTCACATGTTTGGTATTGTTATACGTATAGTTGGTGTGGATGAGATAAATGCACGAAGGGAGTTGCCATGCCATTTTATTTGCTGGTTATCGCTCTAAGGTGAGGATTGATCGTGATATTAATAGTGGTTCTTCTAGAAAGCATCTACCGCTTCGCATATTTGTTTCTTGTACCATAGTATGTTATGGTCTATTATTGTTCTACTGCTAGCCTTCTGCACAAGTTATATCAGTGAGTATCTTTTAACTAAAAAGCCTCACCACTACTTCACCGAGGCTAGTCAAGATACTTACTAAGTATATTGGGTCGGTTGTACTCATACTACACTTCTGCCCTTGAGTATAGATTTTGGAGCGAAGCTGCGGTGGATGACGGGGGATCACTTTGAAGATGTTCATGCCTTCCGGATGTAACTACCAGTTGTCCCCGGGGTAGTTCTAGAGTTGGATTCTATTTACGTACATTTCAAACAGAAGTTGTATTTATTTCATATCCATTTTTGCCATAATCAGTCTTAGTAGATCATGTCTTGTATTACCAGTCCTTGGGTCATTGTTTGGAATCTAGATATATTAGTTGTTTCTCACATTTATTTTATTAGAATTGTGCTAACTATTAATTGGCTGACCTTTCGGGTTAGGTTCCATCAAGACTTGTGGATTTTGGGTCGTGACATGTACGCATATTGATTAAGTTAGCAATTCTTTAAGAAAAACGAAGACGAGATGAAATAGGGACCTCCAGGACAAGACAAATTATTCATAGTAGATCTAGGTCCAGTCATTTGTTTCGTGAGTTGTTTTTGAATTTGGACTTTTTTCATTTTTAACCTGTGCTAGAAACTATTTACATCGTTAGTAAAAAAAGTGTATAAAATTTGTATCATATTTGTATATCCTATATGGAATATATACATATTCAAAAAATATTTTTTTCAGCTGTTATGTTGAGAACGACTATATAATATCATTTTTCCTTGGACTTTAGTCTAATAGCCCAATAATACTATTATACCAGTCCAAAAATCAATGGGCTTAAGCATACTGGATTCTCAACCTCCCCGCATCGGCGCATTTCGTTCTGGGTGGTGTTTCAGTAATTATGAGTGGCCTCTAAAGTCTTGGTAGCCTTTAGTCACTTTAGCTTACCTATCTTTTCCCATAGGATTCTAAACCTTCCCCTATAGCTTACAGCTCTTCTTTATATAGTAATTCAACCTATTGCTCCGCATCCCCCCATCAGCTCAACCTCCCCGCATCGGCGCATCCCGCTATTTCTTAATCCTTGCTAAAAGGGATAATGAGTCGGTTGGCTGTTAGAGTATAGCCTCTCTCGGGGTTAGCGATAAGAGTACACCGGCCCGCTCCGATGGTTCAGTTTTAAAAAGAAATATTGGCACCATATAACAATACATAATGGGAATTAATTGTTTTTTTAGCCTTATATTAGGTTTGGCAAAGATAACCCAAAATAATTGGCATTATATAGCCAAATCCTAAAAAACTACTCTCTTATATATTCTCTCTAAAAAAAAATTACACGCTTATTTTGGCTCCCCCCCTCCCCCTTCTCTCCTTGTATTTCTTCTTCTATCTCTTCTCTTTCGCTCTCATAGTTTAGCAAAAATATTCTTGCAAATTATGCAAAAATAAATCGGCGGGATGAAAAGGTAAAGTTGATCTCACATCAGAGAAAATCAGAAGCAAAAACTAAGAGAGAAAAAATACATTTCAACTTTATTTTTCTTCTCTATTCTTTTTTTTTTGATTGAATTGAACGAGTGGGTATGATTGAAATTGGTTGAAAATACCTAAACGAGGCTATATACAAAATTTGAGCAAGATTAGAAGTGATTTATACTGGTTTCAGGTGAAAAAACAGACCTAAAATTCAACTACGATATGTGTATATCACACTGTATATCGTGTACATCAGTGTATATCACGGACAGATTTTTAAGGACGTCTGTGTATATCAGTTTGTATATCGTGTACACAACACAATTTTTTTATGGATGCCCCTGTATATCACATTATATATCGTATATATAATACAAATTTTCATGGATATACACAGATACGCGCACATTGTATATCGTGTACATTAGTGTATATCCAAACAGGTTTTTAAGGACAATATCGGTTTGTATATCGTGTATACAACACAATTTCTTTATGGACGACCATGTATATCAGATTGTATATTGTATATATAATACAAATTTTCATGGATATACACATCTACACATGATATACATGAGATATCACTGATGTACATGGAGATATACACGGAATATAATAGGCATATACGTGTGGAGTCGTCTTGAACTTGAGTTTTCAATCTAAAATGTGGCATACAAAAATAAAATTCTAATAATATATTTTGTCGATATACACAATATTAATATGTTATACACGATAATATACAAATAATATATCGAATTCTCATTTTGTATATCATTATATCTCTAGCAAATATACTAGTGTATATCCACAAGAAATTATGTGTTATACACTGAAATATACAATGAAAAAAAAAATCTTTTATTTACTTTTTGGTATACAAATTTTTTGTATATACATATTGATATACACTAAGAAAAATAAACTTGTAATATATATTTGGTATACACATTATTTGATGTGTTATACATTATGATATATAAATAATACAATTATTTTCGTTATGATTAACATTGATATAGAGATAAAAGTAAATTTTAAATAATACTATTTATCATTTTATATTTTAGATAATAAAGAAGGAAAATAAAATTTAATATATATTTTTATATATAAAAAAGAATAAAGTAAAGTTATGATATACATTTTGATATTCATATTTGTTGTGATATACATTTATAAGCTATTTGGTGCCAATATTTATAACTAGAGTTATTTTCTACCAATTGTGTGAGTACTTTGTCACACCATGCCAAAACCCCTTTTGAAAAGATGAAGTACCAGTAAAAATTTGGGGAAAATTTCGAATTAATTTGACAGCCGAAAATAATTTGTCGTATTCTTTTAACCTGTACTCACTTTTTAAAGAAGTTTAACTGGTACTCGAATTTTAGTTAACTACAAGTTGCTTCTTCGCTGTTTTTCCTCCTCCTCCTCCTCCTCCTTCTTCTTCTTAGCTGCTGAAAAAATAGTGGTGGGGTTCATATGATGTTTGTGAGCAGATTTCAAGGTGATTTAGGGTATTTTACGATTGTAAGCTGCTGCACTCCTTCTTTGCTATTGCTTAGATTTTTTTCTTCTTATTATTACTTGCAAAATGATTTGTTAGATTTGTTATTATTTTGTCAAATTGATGATTGAGATTTCATTATTTGATATGTGGAAGTTATGTTTTAAATTTGAGCTCATTTACGATAGATATAAACGTTGAATCGTGTATTAGATATGAGCAATCTGAACTTCAGACGAAAACGTCTTAAGTGCAATAAATTGGTTGCACTTCAAGCGCATACGTCTTAAGTGCAAAAACACCTAAGGCATTTTCGTTTGAACTTCAGATAAAATTTTAAACTTCAACCGCAGATTGTGCTTCTTCGATCGCGTATGTCTAACGTTGTACCCGAATAAGTTAAAATTGCAAAAATATTTGATCTTAGGGTACAACTTAAACTGTGACACAAAAATATGGTATTTGTGAACTTCCCTCGGAAGAACATTTTGTAAAAGGAATTGTGAGCTTCCTTATTATAGTGTTCTTTTTTTAAAAAAAAATTGTAAGAAGGGAGGGTATTACAAAGTGGAAAAATGAACACCAACATGGTGAATAGAAGCATAATGCTTCTCTACAGCATTCTCCAATTTGTTTTAATTTATTTGATGTAGTTTAATTTGATAAAAAATCTAAGGAAAAAACTTATTTTTAAAATATATGATCGTTTTAAATGATAAAAAATTTGTAGAGTCATAATATTTATGTAGCTATAAAAACTTTCATTAAAGATAAAATAGGTAATATTAAAAAGTTTAAAGGCAAAAAGCTAAAATTGGCCAAGAGAGACAACAAAACGCCAAGAAAACCAAATAAATCTGATTTTCAAGCTTTATCCAATTAGGATAATATAAAAAGCATAGTACAATGGAATCTCAAAAAGAAAAACAAACACTACCTTTTTTCATTATGCCCTTTTTACCCTTCCCTTCGTGTAGCATAAAAACAGGAAGATGCAGCTTATTTTTCCCGTTCTTTCAACAACAAGAACCTTCCAAATGAAAATTAATCTAACCTAATATTAATTAGTTAACACTTAACCCTAAACTAAACTTAATTAATCACAGAAAATTGTTACGTAAAAATTTTTCTTATTAGCTACTGCTCTCGGATTTTCCATCTTCAATACTCTCCGACCGGTCACCATGACCGGTTCCTCGGGATTCGGGTTCCGGCGAGCTATGAGTACGTGAGTTTGAGGGTGGCTTGTTGTACATTTGGCCGCCGTGATGGTACAACTGTTGATGCTGGTGGTGGTTGTGGTGCTGGAGGTGGTGGAGTGATTGTAAGGGTTGCGGTGCAGTAGTAGTGTAAAATTCTTGAGCCATTGTTCCATGTGGGGCTGTAATGTAGTGCGGTGAAGGTGCATGGCTAGTTGGATGTGCTCCATACAGGGTGGCTGCAGGTGGCGCACCGCCGTGTGCCGCGGCGGCTGCGTACTCTGGTGGGACCCATATGCCACCTAAAACCACCAAGTGAGGTGCTGATGTTGCTACTTGTGGGCTTGGACTTGGCCTTCTAGTGTGAAGTCTGTACTTCTGTATAAATGATACAAAAAATACAATTATTTTCAGTAGAAATTAACATTACTCGTAAGAAGTTTATATTTGCATGAAATAATGAAAAGTAATCACATATTTTATCTGAATTTGTGTTGCATAAGAAGTTTATGTATCATAATTATTATGTATCATAATTATTATAATTTAATATAAACACATGATACGAATAAATTTTTGACACCGCGCCCCTTTTGTTTTAGATTTTTGTGCACTAGACTCTAAATGGACAAATTTTACTAGAAATGTCCTTAGTTGTAACATTATACATCAATACATGGTACTACTCCCTTTATTTGTTTCAATTGATGTAACATGTTTTAATTGGGCACGGAGTTAAAAGGATAAAATTTTTGGAATGTTTTAATCTCCATTGAGATTTTGTATGACTATAAAAGAATGTCATTTAGTGTATAATAATGAGAATTAAAATCAAGTTATTTTCAGATATAAAAGATACCACCTATTTTTATAAAAGCAGACAAACAAGAAAATTTTGTGTATCTTTTGTAGATAAAAGAAGAAGAAAAAGATCACACTAATTGGCTTAGGTTTCTGTCCTAGTACTTTAATTTGTACTGCCTGTATGGAATATGCACAATTACCAGTGCAGCAGTGTGTTACCTACAACTTTTTTAAAGGTTAGACTTTTCTTGGTTTTGGGGTTAGGGGCGCCACATTATCACAAGGTGATCAAGTGACAACTCATCGTCGAAAAATTATACCGTATGTATAGATAAAATATTATGTTTTAAATATATATAACATATATTGAACACCATTTGTCGAAATTTTTTTTCCTGTTCTTTCATATTATACTCTAGGGAAAATTCCTAGTTTCGCCCGGATGTTGGGTGGGGGGGGGGGGGGGTTGGGGGNTATACCTGCAGATGGCTTTTAACTTCATCATTGGTCAAACCATCAACCTTCATCAGTTCTCTAATTTGTTTTGGAGTGGCCACTGAAATCATTATATTCAAAAGATTAGTTAGCCTGCTTTCTTGATTGTTCTCAAAGTAAGAAGACAACCAAATGATGACATGATGATTTTTTTTTGGCACTATAAGTTTATTTAAAAGATAATTATTATATGTAACCGTTTATAAGTAGTAGGAATGTAAACTTAGAAAGGAAGGGAGTTTACTTGTTATAACACGTTAAAAGTACAATTAATAATGGAAAAATTAAAATTTTACACTATTTGTGTATATAAGTTAAATTCAACGTAAATATATAAATTTGCCTTTAATGGCCTTAAACTACCGTCCAAGAAAAGCTTGTTCGACTCTTGAAATTCGAACGATGCTAGATAAATTGGAAGGGATGAGTAATATTTTTATACTGTCAAGTTATATTACTACCAATGACGTGTATTTCTTAAATAGTAAACAAGAACAGATTAAATTATACTGATAATATAAAATAAAAAAAGCTTGGTTTGCAAAAATATATCTTACCTTGAGAACCACCTAACATCTGAAGAGCATTAACAAAACGTCTGTGTAAATCAGGTGACCAACATCTTCTTGCCTTTCTATGTTGTTGAGTACTTGTACTGTTGGTTACAGCTCCTGTACTTTGAGAATCTGGCTGCAGATTTATAGTAGAAGCTCTTTTACCTTGCTCTAATATTAAATTATCTTTTCCTGAATAATTATTCACTGTTTCCAAATTCTTGTTTTCTTCCACTATTTCATTAATTTGTTTAGATGAAGCAAGAGCTAGAGTTGGGCTAGGAAAATTGTTGTCTAAGGCTAATTTTGGACTGACAGAAAATCCCATATCAGTAATTTCTTTAGAAGATATTACTATGGATTTTTCTTTAATTTCTTCACTTCCTGGACTCCATAATTGTGCAGAAGTCATCCAATTTGCTTTATTATGATCAGTTGTATTTGTTATTTTTTCATCTCCTTCACCACTTGCATTATTATTCTTAAGTGGAATAAATTCTTCAAGTACTGGTTTTCTCCCTTGATTTTCTCTATAGGATTGTAGTTGTTGTCTTGAAGCTTCCATAGCTGTTAATTCCCAAAAAAAAATAAAAATGAACCAATATTATAATTGGTACAAGAAATAAGATCATTAAATACTACCCAATTTAGCATATGTAAAATTGAACGAGGGAGGGTCTGTCGGACACAATCTCTTGACCTTCACAAGTATGGATAAGGTCGGCATATGCAGTGCCCTTCTCAGACCCCACTTTATGAGATTACGCTAATATTTGTTGTTGTTATTTTGTTGTGTGCTATTAATAGAAGAAATCAAGAATTAACCAAGTACTTTTTGAATCCTACTATTCTTGATTTGATACATCACGCACATATAAAGTTGTGAACACACAAAACCATTTGAATCTTATAAGCTACAAAATGAAGTATTTAACTTTTATACACGATAAATTATCTAAAGATAATTACAAAAAACTGTTCATAAAAGTAGCAGATTAGTAACTTCAAAAATAAAGACATATAATAACATGCTGCAACATATTAAAATAAGACTAAGCATACATGGATGACTCAAGCTAGTTAAGGAACATGACTATACGTAGCATCAAGACAGAAATCAAGCACCCAATAGCTCTTTTCACATTTCAAGAAAACCCTTCTCGTCACATTCAAACCATCTGAACACATTCCGCCTTTAAACTGTATATCTTATAGAGAGAAAACCTAGCTATGAAGGAAGTATAAGCTTGATATTCTCGTGAGGATGTGTAAAATAGAATGAAGAGAAAATTTACCATTGGTTAAAAGTTGCATGCAAAGGGGAAGTTCACGTTTGAAAGCATCAATCTTGACCCTTTCTTCTTCAAGTCGAGCAACAAATTCTTCTAAATTTTGTGTTTGGTCAATTTTTTCACCAAAAGATTTTAGAAGCATAGAATAGCTTTGATGGGGTTTGCATTCAAGGCTTAATTCTGAAGGTGAGGACATCATTATGTCTAGATTTTCAAGATTCAAGATTCACAATCTATGACACCAAATTAAGAGAATTATAATAATATAATTATTCTCAAACTAATAGCTTAAAAATAAGCTAGAAAAAGAGTGACCTAGCTATTCCTTTCTAGGTTTGAAACACAAGAGATGGAATAGAGAGAAAGGGAAGAGTTGTTTGTTTATGAACACAATGTGGATCAAGATGTGAAGAGGATAGTGGTCTTTTTAGAGGGTTGAGTTCGAGGGAGAATAAAGTAAGATTCTGAAGTGAGAGGAGAAAAAAAAAAAACAAAGTAAAAAGAAAAAGCAAAGGAAGGATTAAAGAAAGCAAGAAAGAAAAGAAGAGGATGGTAACTTCTTGCAAAGAGCAAAGGCAAAAAGCCATTTGGTAATAAAAGTGTAAAAGGGGTATGCTGTCGTGAGGTATATTTGGCTATGGAGTTTCACTTTTATACCTTTATAGGGTATCCCGAGCGTACGAAATATTTCGTATTTATGCGGGGTCCGAGTAAGAGTCGCACCCTAAAAGGATGTGATATATGCAGCTGACTAATTTTACGATTCGAATATGTGACCTATATAATTCATATACGGAGGCAACTCTATTATTACACAATTATACACTTAATTGTGTAAAAATACATATTTTATCATATCAATGATAATATAATTATAGTTAGTTATTTGTAATATGTGGAACTAGTTACCTTAAAAATAACACAAATAACTTCAAGTGTTATGAAATTTAAAAGTGGAACTTATCAAGTTTAAATTTTGAATCCGGTAAATTACAAGCTTGAGGGGGTCATGTGGTTTTGTCTTCTTGAGCCGAGGGTCTATTGGAAACAGCCTCTCTACCTCCTCGGCGTAGAGGTAAGGTTTGGGTATACACTATCCTCCTCAAACCCCACTTGTGAGATTTAACTGGGTCGTGTTTGTTGTTGTTGTTGTTGAGGGGGTCATGTGGTTAGAGAAAAGGAAAGAGCCTGAATTTGGAACCTTTGGGACTTTGGGACAGTCTTTATATGTGAATTCAAATCACCGAAATAAAAGATGATTCTCTTCTTCTCGTGTTACTTTTTTTCTCCTTTAACCTCTTTTAATCTTAGCTTACATTTTTCATATCTTTAACTAATAATGCTACCAAAGATTCATTTAGTTGGTTGTGTTATAATCCTCCTTTTGGCTTAATGGGTATATATCTTACAGTATGCAACTGAAAAAAAAAACGTTTTCAAGAACAAAATTAGCTTTCCAGAAACAAAAGAGATTTCGAAAACAATAAAACCAGGTCCCCAAATTTTGAATTTTATTAATAGTAAGCCTAGTACAAACGTACAATTATCTGGACGGAATATTTTTCAGAATTAAACATTTCTTAATACCAAATTTTCCAAGTTCCAGACCTAATATATAAAGCCACTTTAAAATTATGAAAATAAGATCTTATCATACTCGCCACTTTTAATCTACCAAAAGTGAATACATAAATGATTTAAGTTATATATATATATATATATATATATATATATATATATATATATATATATATATATATATATATATATATATATATATATATATATA
>ML319176.1:18423-37361 GCA_005239505.1 Nicotiana paniculata
TGATATTATAATTTTTTTACTATAAATAAATTTTAACATGTGATATCAGGTTAATTATTATTTTTAGCAACTTATCAATTAGTGCTTATTAATAAACTTATTTTTAATTATTTAATATATAACCTGATTGTGTAAAATAATTATGCAAAGAAATTAAACTCGTAAACAATCATATACTTGGAATCTTGGATTATGATTAAATGATTCTTCAATGCTAGTATGCACATGCATCAAGTGGATAAAGCCACTTATCGTGTTCATTTTGAAGGAAGCATAACTATGGGCAGAGCTAAGCACGCGAAAGGGGTTTACTGAATTCCTTTGTCAAAAATTATACTGTATATATAAGATTATTTTTTTAGTATATATATTAAGTGTTAAATCTCTTTAGCTTCTTTATGTATTTATTTTTATTTATTTTAAAAAAATTTCGATAAAAATTCTACCTCTGCCACATAATATAATATCCATGCAATGCTTAGAGAAAAAAAATAAAAATGTTAAAAATAGAATGTAACTTTATACATTGATATGTAAATTATTTTTTTTACATAATTATATAATATTAATTATAGGTAAATTAATATAATAAGTAGATAATTTAATAAAATTAGTAATATACTATACAAATACATTAAATTACAAAGAGAATAACTTAAAATAGAAAAATAACATGATAAAATTAAATCTTTACAAATATCAAGGAAATTGGTATTTTCTTTTAAAAATAATGGGTATGATTGACTTATCATGTCAAGTATAAACTAAAAATCTTCGGAAGGGCCGACAAGTGGCGGAATTTCGACATGGAGTTTGCGGTTGATAGTAGTACTTTGGATTTGTCCTTTTAACAAAGTATTCAAATGCACAATTTCTTTTTTTTTAAAATTCTATGGTTGATTTAATTAATTTTAAAGTTTCTTCCTAGAGCATATACTCCCATTACATTATTGTTTTTACCATGTTATACTAAGAACAAGAGAGAAAAAAAAAAGGTCAGCCTAGTGCACGAAACATCTCGCAGTCACATAGAGTCCGGAGAAAGATTGCGTCCTAAGGGGTGTGATGTAGGCAACCTATTCTAATACAAATATTATTAGTAGCTGATTTCACTAGCCGATTCGTTATCTATAGGACACAGAAATAACTTTATTATCGCTCCAAGAATAAGCGAGACATATTCAAGATGTGGCTTAGTATCAATTTAATCCACCAAATTAAAGCAACTTTTTTTTTTTTTTTTTTGCTTCAAAAATTACATAATTGTTTTATAGAATTGAGTGCATTGACAGAGAATATCTTATCTGTTCATTCAATTGGGAAAGACATTCAATTCATTCGTTTGTGAAGAATATAATATTTGCTACTAAGGAAGGAATATCTGGAATTCCAATTCTACGACTCTAAATTAAGGAAAGGTAATGAAGAGAAAAGTATCTCAACCCACGAAGCTTAAAAAAGGATCAAAATTATGTCTCAGAAAAAAGTATATTAAAGGGTTTGAGAATCTTCTTCTGCTAATAACTTTAATGAAGTGGGCTGGAAGGTAGGTAGATTCTCCATCTTTATTTAATCACAACTATAAATCAATCTCGAACAAGTTGGAATCGATAATATGATTTTCACAGATCATTAAAATTTTGCATGTATGAGCTTGCTCGTTTTGTCGATTTGGTCCCTAACAAATAAAGGACGACGGTTATAATATGTTGACAACCAACGTAAAATTAGCAAATTCATGGTGAATTCTTACATTTTTTATGATTTAATGTTTTTAAAAAAAAAAAGATTTAGTGAAGAGTCTTGATTTAGAGAAAGTTTGGATCTAGAATAAAACTTTTGGCACAATTTTCTCAAGTCATCATAGCATTAGTAAAGTTGAAATAAATAAAAAATAGTCCTTATTCTATTTTCATATGGTTTCTGGCTGTTTGTGGATATATTATGAGCATGAGAAGATCACTCAAGAAAAGGGATTTTGTAATGTGCATAGTCATTATTTTTGAACATAAAATACGTATAGTTTACGTTCAAATACGTATTGTTTATGTATATAATATGTATAACCATATATAATTATTGTATAATATATATGTATACCGGCTAAAAAAAGTAAACAATAAATTCGACCGTATTTATATAAAAATTTCTAATTAATATATGTAATCCCATCCATGCAAATGGCCTAAGAATGTCACTGTAGATGCATCAATTAATTCCTCTATTTCCTGTTATGTGTCACTATTATTTTATTAGTTTGTTCTAAAAAGATCAATTGTCATATTTTCAATAACAATTGTTTTTAAGTAAAACTAAGAATAACTAGATAATAATGACAGGTTCCTTGTTCCGCCCTTCCTATTGGAATAGCTGCGTTTGGGCTTTACCTGCTCTTTATGATTAAAAAAATTCCGGCTCGGCCCGAAAAAGCGCTAACAACAACAAAAAGGAAGGTCGAGGTTCAATGTATCTGCTGTGCCCCCCTCCCCCCTTCTTAGTCATGAATGTGCCATCTACTGCAAAAGAGAGAATCCATTTCAGATAACCACGTCTCTGCTAGGCAGCATATGGAATGATCGAGAGGACCTTCTTGGATATATAATCCAAGGGGGCTTTTGCATCCGTACCCACTTTTTGTGCCACGTTTTAACTTATACCCTCTTTGTAAAAAAAATTACATCCGTATCCGCTTTTACGCATAACTTCAGCATGCGAGGCTGAAGTAGCAAAGGCAATCACGTAAAACTTCAGCATTCTAGTAGACGGGTATGAAGTAGCTTGCGAACTTCAGATCTAGAGCTGAAGTTGTTGTCTTGTAATTGGGAAACTTCAGCATACGGGGCTGAAGTTCCCCCAGTTAAACTGGGGAACTTCAGCTCTAGAGCTGAATTTTTGTCTTTGTAACTAGGGAACTTCAACATACGGGGCTGAAGTTTCGCTGAAGTTTCCCAGTTACACTGGGGAACTTCAGCTCTAGAGCTGAAGTTTTGTCTTTGTAACTGGGGAACTTCAGCATGCGGGGCTGAAGTTCCCCAAGTATAAAGACAAAAACTTCAGCATACTGGGATGAAGTTCCCCAGTTTACAAAGACAAAACTTCAGCTCTAGAGCTGAAGTTTTGTCTTTGTAATTGTCTTTATAACTTGGGAACTTCAGCTCTAAAGCTGAAGTTTGTAACTTGGAAGTTTTGTCTTTGTAACTGGGGAACTTCAGCCCCCTATGCTGAAGTTTTATCTTTATAACTGGCGAACTTCAGCTTAACTGGTGAACTTCAGCTTAGCGAGAGAAAGAGAGCTGAATTTATTTAAAAAGTGGGTATAAATAAAAAGTTTTAAAAAAAACGGGTATAGGTTAAATGGGGGCGACCAAATAAGATGTCCTGCGCAATTTTTACTAATCCAAGTCGAGAGTAGAGTTACATAAATGTTCATCTAATGGAAAACTATTTTCATGTTCGATTTCAAATAAAAGACTTTGCTCCGATAAGTTAAAATACATCAATAGTGTTACAAATTTAGTTGTGACAACAACTTCTTGTAGAAATACAAGATAAAGCTGCATACAATAAACCCTTATGGTCCATAATGAGATCTTAGTATACCGGGTTGCGTGTTACAATTTTGTACACTGTCACTCTACCAATATGAAATTCCACACAGCAGTAACAGTAACAACATAGCCCTTCTTTTGAGGAATATTAAAAAGTGAAAGAGAAAGCTATAAGAGAGACTGCATCTAATTCCCTAACTTTTGGTCTTTGCCAAAAGAAAGAAAAAGAGCAGTTTTGAAATGTATTGTGAATAATGAAGCTAAGTCACTTTCTACAATCAGCCTTCTAGTACAAGACTCCTCAACTTAACAACACACACCTTTTCTTGCAGATTCTCTCCACTATCTCCTTTCTTTTTCTCTTCCCATATTTATTTTGAAATCCCGATTAATCTAAATTTGTATTGCGTAAGACTCATTAAAAGCAAACGTATTCTCTATTAGGATTTTTCTTTTTAATTTTCAAAGATTCAAACCCGAACCTCTAGTTAAGACTGAAGAGAGATTATCTGTTTCACCGTAACTTTAATTCTATCTGTTGTTTAATAAATTGTAAAAAAAAATAAAATGTTTTCTTTCTCTGTCCTATGCATAATATTCTCCTAGTGACAAGTTTAGGTGATATTCCCAATAAATATATGGTCCTTCACTCCTTCCTGAATATCCCTTTTGTCTGGTACTCCAATTTTCAGAATATTCTGTACTCCCCTAGTTAGAAATTGGAACACCCCACTATAAATTATTTATGCTATTATTATTATGAAAATTGGTCGCCGCTATGGGTATGTTGTTTACATTCATGTATTGGAAACTTTGTACTTTTAGTCCTTAAAGTTCAACAATTTTTATTTTGGTCCTTATGATATTTAATTAAGGGAAATTTTTGTTCTTATATCATATAAGAAATTATATTATCAAATATGTTCATGGTTTGAAAATTACCCGCCCTGTTAATAGTTTTTCTACAAAAAAAAATTAATTTATTAAATACGGAATCTTAGTAGCTGTAGTTTTCCTATTTAGACGCGCTAAAGTTAAGGAAATAAATATTCTTCCAGATATTTCATTAAATAAAGAATCATTATAGCAGTAGAATTTATTATTTAGGCGCGCTAATATTAGGGAATTAAAGATTCTTTCAGATATTTTCAAACGCAAATCACACTGTATTAATTTTCGTCTATTTCTTTTCAAATTCTACGACTCTGTTTTTGCGATATACTCTGTTTCGACATTTTTTTATCATTTCACAAATAAAAAACGACTAAAACTTCTACAAATCTTCTGCAAAAAACACAATTATGTCGAAAATCCCATAAGCTACAATTGAATGGGAATTGGGATATTAAAATTCAATGTACCCAGTTTGTAGATATTTTATAGATAAATTGTAGATTATTTGTATTCTGATTGTAGATGCTTTGTTTTATGTTTTCACAAATCAAAAACGATTAAAATTTCTACAAATCTTCTGCAAAAAACGCAATTACGTCGAAAATCTCAATTATGCTACAATTGAATGGGAATTGGGATATTAAAATTCAATGTATCCAGTTTGTAGATATTTTGTAGATAAATTGTAGATTATTTGTATTCTGATTGTAGATGCTTTGTTTTCTGTTTTCACAAATCAAAAACGACTAAAACTTCTACAAATTTTCTGCAAAAAATGCAATTATGTTGAAAATCTCAATTATGCTACAATTGAATGGGAATGAGATATTAAAATTCAATGTACCCAGTTTGTAGATAAATTGTAGATTATTTGTATTATGATTATAGATGCTTTGTTTTCTGTTTTCACAAATCAAAAACGACTAAAACTTCTACAAATCTTCTGCAAAAAACGCAATTATTTCGAAAATCCCAATTATGCTACAATTGAATGAGAATTGGGATATTAAAATTCAATGTACCTAGTTTGTAGATATTTTGTAGATAAATTGTAGATTATTTGTATTCTGATTGTAGATGCTTTGTTTTCTGTTTTCACAAATCAAAAACGACTAAAACTTCTACAAATCTTCTGCAAAAAAACGCAATTATGTCGAAAATCACAATTATGCTTCAATTGAAATGGGAATTGGGATATTAACATTCAATGTACTCAGTTTGTAGATATTTTATAGATAAATTGTAGATTATTTGTATTCTGACTGTAGATACTTTATTTTCTGTTTTCACAAATAAAAAACGACTAAAACTTCTACAAATCTTCTGCAAAAAACGCAATCATGTTGAAAATCACAATTATGCTACAATTGAAATGGGAATTGGGATATTAAAATTCAATGTACCCAGTTTGTAGATTATTTGTATTCTGATTGTAGATGCTTTATTTTCTGTTTTCACAAATAAAAAATAACTAAAACTTCTACAAATCTTCTGCAAAAAATGCAATTATGTCGAAAATCCCAATTATGCTACAACTGAAATGGGAATTGGGACGTGGAGAAAGACTATGCCTCTTATCTTCACTTGCATGAGTAGCTTTTTCATTCTTTTTCTGTGAATGTGGTGATAATACACCCAAATCAAACGATGGAATATCTGCTTCTCTTGCTTTTTAGGGCTGTTCTTTGAAGGTTTGTACTTCTTCATTTAGAAAATTTGAAGCTGAAGGTAAATGTGCGTATTAAGTTTGAAGAATTGACTTCAATTTTGACTGGTTGTATAAGAAAAAACTAGAATTAGGACATTAATGGTGGGGGTCAGCAGAGGAAATAGTGGGAAATAAATGTTTCTCTGATTTAAACAAAGGAAATAGTGGGAAAGAAACGTGGGAGGGGAGGGTGAAACGTGAGGGGGGAGGGGATTATGTGGAATATACGGTACCATTA
This sequence comes from Nicotiana paniculata, assembly GCA_005239505.1. Classification (NCBI taxonomy): domain Eukaryota; kingdom Viridiplantae; phylum Streptophyta; class Magnoliopsida; order Solanales; family Solanaceae; genus Nicotiana; species Nicotiana paniculata. Next base: position 24,812 of record ML319176.1, read on the forward strand.
ATTTAGGAGGGATATACAGACCATTTAATGTAGAGTTAATACACAAATGGTATATAATTGGTAATTAGGTATACCAAATGTAATTATATCAAACCTTAAACATAGAGGGTAATATAATTTCCTATATGGTATAGGAATGTAAAAATTCCTTTAATTAATTAAGTCTCTTCTATTTATATTTCTTAAGCCGAGAGTTTACCGGAAACAACCTCTCTGTCTTCTTAAAGGTCGGGGTAAGATCTGCGTACACTCTACCTTCATCATACCCCACTTATGAGATTACACCGCATATATTGTTGTTGTTGTTGATATTTAATTAAGCACATATATTTTTTAATTGATATATTTTCTTTTGAAAATCTTCACAAAATTTAACGTCTTAATTAATCATGTGTTATGTTAAATTAATTAAAAATTAATTATGCTTAGCGAAATATCACATGAGTGACGAATCATTTAAAAAAATATGCATGAATAGAGGGGTGAAATAATTTTTTAATGCCTTTGAATTTATAATCATGAAAATATGCATTTACACTTTTGTTTCTCTGTACTGTACGTAGAGAATAAAAGTGATTGTTTTATTTGAACTCATATATATGGAACTAAAATGACAATTTCAAATATACTTTCATTTGTCTAAAAGTCGTACACTAACAGAACATATGCATTCAAATTAAAACAAGCTAACTACCTTTTACTTAAAAGGATTAGCACACAGCATTTTAAATATTAAAAAGATGTGTCAGTCTAAACATGATTAATTGGTGCAAAATCAAAAGAAGCTTATGGAATATCTTTTAAAAAAAATTAAAGCACACTTAATTCTGAACCAAAATCCTTCCAATAGTTCCAAATATTCCCTTCTGCCAGCTTTTGCTAAGCTGTTTTTTCATGCATGCATTATTCACATATATATGACATGCATGTTATAATTTCTGGCACGTAAAGAATTAAATACCTCTGCCTAACTTATAAAAAGTTTTTCAAACGCATTCCAAAACATTATTACTCATGTCGTTCCACTTTATATGACATAATTATTATTTGGAAAGTACATTGCAATTTGTCATATTCTTTTTAAATATTGAGATTTCTTAGTTAATGCGACATTTATTTCTTTTTATCTAGTTTTTGAATATGAATATTTTATTTCCAAAAACTTAAATATCCTACGTCCGAATTCACATTAAAAACTAGATAGTTTGAGCATCGTACTCCTAATTGTACAGTATAGAGTAGGACATATATAGAGAGTATATACATTATTTAAGAGTTTAAATTCTATGTACTGATGGGTAAAATAATATTTAAAAATCATGTGACTTATTATGTAATTATAGACAAATCTTTTAATAAATATTAAGTAATTATTTGATTAAGAATTCTAGCTAACATGCTAATATGCTATAATAAATTAAGATCTCTTTATGTAAATGAATACTTACACTGTTAGTATCTATTTTTTTTTAAACTTCCTTTTGTCTTTTATATATATATATATACGGTATAAATACGAACTTTTCATTCATTAACTAATTCTATTACATAAAGCAAGAGTCCCATTGGGCTCATCCGTAGGTACTACCACCGTACTGTTTACATTGGGATTGCAAGTTACAAAAGAGTTCCCAAGTTCAACTAACTTAGCAAATATAATAGTAGATACAAACCTAGATTTAGTAGAGCCAATCTTATCGTCATGGACTATTTTCAGAAGTGCATTCGGTGATTGTTCCAAAAGAGAAAGAGGGCTATTGTTTGCTTGCTTGGATCTCTGGGTGGCCAAAAAGTGAGCAACTTAGTTTCCCTCCCTAAAGTTATGTCGGATCAACGAATTTTCCAGTTTCTTCAGCAATGATATGCACTCAGAAACCAAGTTGGAATATATTGAACAAATATCCTCATCAAGTAGGCGAACTATGTCTGTAGCATCAGTTTTAATTTCTAAATTCAACAGATTTCCTTCATAGACTAGTTGTAGCCCAGTCTTGAGAGCTAGAAGCTCCATATAAGCAGGGGTATAGGCAATAACTGAGTTGTAATAACCCAAAATCCAGTTCCCATGATTATTTCTAAAGATTCCGCCAATGCCTTCGTTCTTATACTTACCTTTGAAGGCACCATCGGTGTTGAGTTTGAGAGAAAAATTTGTTGGCGGGAGCCATTTTATAGAAATGGTTGTAGTTGGAGAGGTGTAGCTAGGGGAGTTTGTGCAATATTTAAATTCGTTGCAGCGTACGATAACTATATCAAGTGGTAGTTGGCTGTATCAATTATTAAAAGAGTTGTTATTCCTATTGAGCCACAGGTGCCAAATAGCGAATGGAAAGAATTCTTCCCATGAGATGCCTCAATGATCCAATTCTATGTTGGATTCTTTTAATTTTGTGAGCCAATGCTCAGAGTTTTGGTGAAGGGGAAGAAAATTTAGGTGCGTATCGCTCCAAAATTTTATGGCTATAGGGTATTTGAAGAAAACATGGGTAATTGTCTCCTCTGTCCCTTTGCATATAGAGCAAGTAATGTCAGTGTTAAGCCCAATTTAATGGAGATAATTTTTGGTAGGAAGCCGGTTATGGGAACATTGCCAAAGAAGGTATTTTATCTTATGAAGCGTGTTTCGCTTCCAGATCCAATGGAACTTATAGGTATTAGCAGGTGACGCGGAGAGTAATTTATAAGTAGAGTTCATGGAAAAGATACCGTTTGAGGTATGATCCCAAGTAGGAATGTCTCTAGTGTTATTAATTGTGGCAAGATTAATGGAGAGGATTTTTTTCCTATTTCCGTAGGCAGAATAAAGGGTAGTTTGGAGAGGTCCCAATTGTCAACAGTCCAAAGATCCTTGACTTTGAGGGTTTGATCATCTTGGTTCATTGGCCATGGATGAGAGTATTTAAGGGTAAGAGACCCGGAATTCATACGGAGTACCGGCAACTAATATTTCCTGGACCAATTATCTATTGAAGACCTTGGTTACAGATTTTCAACCTATTAGAATGTTATTCCAAATGAAAGAGTGAGAGGTGTGGTTTCTCTTATGGCTGTATTTATTGATAAGAGTTTTGGCCCATATAGAACTAGGATTGGTGAAGAATTTCCAAGTGAGGCCGACTAAAGAGACTAAGTTTTTTCAGCAGCTTTTCTGATTCCCAGGCCCCTGCATGCTTTGCTGAGTGACATTTGACCATTTTATGTAGTAAATTTTCTTTTTCAGAGTGGTAGAGCTCCAAATAAAATCTCTTTGTATTTTATCAATTTAATTGAGTGTGGAGGAGGGGAGCAGGAGATATTACATTGCATGATTTGGGATAACGTTGAGAGTTGATCTGACAAGGGTTATTCTTCTTGCAATTGAAAGAAAATTTGTTTTTCAACTGGAAAGCTTAAAGTTCATGTTGTCAATGATGTAGCGTAAATGGCCTTAGGCTTACAAATAAGAATAGGGAGTCCCAAATATTTATCAAAATATTTACTAGTTCTAATGTTAAAAATATTAGCGAGTTGAGTTCTGGTTTGAATATCACAGTTTCGCGAGAAGATAATTTTTTATTTGGTATTGTTGATATTTTGCCCAGAGAGTTAAGAGAAGAAGCGAAGACTATGCTTTATTATGTGGATTGATTTTAAGTTGGCATTGGCTGAGAGAGTTAAGTCATCCGCATAAAATAGATGTGAGAGAGATGGGCCAGTGGGATTGACTTTATTGGGTCCCAGAGTCTAATGTTAACTTGATGATTAATATATTTGGACAATAATTCCATGCAGAGATAAAAAGATATGAAGACATTGGGTCGCCTTGTCGTATACCTCTTGATGTATGGAAAAAATCTTTTTTGGAACCATTGACTAGGATAACAATTCTAGAAGTACTGATGCAGCTCATAATAAGCTTTGTGATATTCGGGGGGAATTTAAAGAAGAGTAAAGCGCGGAAAATGAAGGACCATTCAAGCCTATCAAAAGCTTTTTCTAGGTCAATTTTTAGAAGGACCTTCCCTTGTCGACCTTTAATTTTCTGGAAATGGTTAATCATTTCTTGAATAATAATGGCGTTGCCACTACCTTCTTCTTCCTTTGAGGAAGCTAGTTTGGTAAGGGCCAATTAGTTTGCCAAGGTGGGGCTTGATTCTGTTCACAATAATTTTTGTAATAACCTTATAAATAGTGTTGCAGAGTCCTATGGGACAAAATTATTGAGGTTATTCGCGTTGTAAAATTTTGGGATGAGGAAAGTATAAGTTGAGTTAAGGGCTTCAGGAATTGAGAGATTCTTGAAAATATTATGGCAAAAAGTTAAGATAGAATTCCTAACTATATGCCAGTATCTTTGGTAATAAAAGGTGTGGATACCATCAAGTTCGTGTGCCTTAAATAGTTTGAAGGAGAATATTGCACGAAAAACTTTAAAATCTTTTGGAGGGCAGTCCAGATTGGAGATATCTAAGCTTTCGAAGCTAGTTTGAGAATTTCAGATATTTTGCAAGGGTGTATATATATATGGTGAGTTTGAAAAGCTTTCTGAAAATATTGAATGGTATGACTTAGAATTTGCGCTGGGTCATTAATCCAATTACCATCACTATCCTTGAAGAAGGAGATATTATTTCTTCTTTTGCGGATTATAACACATAAATGGAAGAATTTTGTATTAGCGTCCCCATCGTTGAGCCAGTTAAAACAAGAACGGATTTTTCAATAATCTTCCTCTATTTTTAGGATGTTGTTCTAATCGGATATAAGATCATTTTCTAGAAGATGAAGGAATTGGCTAGTGGGGTAATTTGGGGAGGATTGGATTCCTTGGAGTCTCGCAAGGATTCTATTTTTTTTGTGTGTTTCCAAAGGTGGCTTTTTCCCAGTGCCTAACCCTATGTTGGAAATAATTTGTGGCTTTAAAGAGATGTCTATCTTGCCAAGAGTCTTTGACAAAGGTGTCAAAATCCGTGTGGTAACACATTAGGTTTCGAGCCTAAAGAGTTTCCTACTAAAGGAAGGGCCAAACCTTTTGAACTGGAGAAGTATAGGGGCATGGTCTGAGTGAGTTCGAGGTAGGTGGGTGATAGAAGCATCGAGATATTGGTTGATCCACATGGTGTTGGCAAGACATCTGTCTAAACGTACTAAAATTAGACCACCGGAGTTTATTCTACCGTTAGTCCAAGTGTATTTTTCACCTTTAAAGCCTAGGTCTATTAATTTGCAATAATTCACACATGACCAGAAGCGAGATGAGCATTGAGTATTAATAGGTCTCCTACCCCATTTTTCATTTTGGGATAGGATTTCATTGAAATCCCCTCCTACTAGACACGACCCTTTGATAATTATCTGCTATACCGTAAAGGCTATTCCAAAGATTGCTATGCATATTAAGAGAGGTACTAGCATACAAAATACTAATAAGACTAGGGGGTTGAATAGGAAATACCTGGAGCGTTGCATGGATTTCTTGGTGGGATCTGCTTACGAGATTAAGCACAACTAGGTTTCCATACCAAAGAACTACTATCCCTCCAACATGACCTATGGCTGGAACTTCCAGCATATCAGAGAAGTGAAACTCATTCATGGAGAGGCATATGATCATACATTTTGGTTTCCAATAATGCAACCATTGCAGGTTTATGAGTGTTAAGAAATTCCCTAAAATTTATTTTAAACTCATCATTGTTCGCACCATGAATATTCCATATAAACAAGACTCATTGATCTATTCATTGGGAGATGATTTGAGTTGAGATTATTGTTCCCTAGCCCCTCGTGTAAGAGGTGAGTGAATTTCCTCAAAGATGGGCTCAGTACTACTGCAAAGTTCCCTGTTGCTTGTAGGATCGGAGGACGGATGTCGATGGAGCACTTATAAAGTTCTACTGGACACCCGAGTATGTATTTCTTGTCCTCCATCTCTTGGAACAACATGAGGGATGCTTCTATGATTCTTGAAAATTCGGTGAACAATCCCTTGACCTGTGGAACAATAATTCCACTACCATCTCGTCTAGTATCTCGTGGTCCTCTTGTTCTTGCTTGTTGGGAGGGTGTTGCTCGTTGTGGATGTCTAGGGGGATCAGATTGTACTGGGGGATTGGTTGCCATGGGTAAAAGATTGGGTGGTTGGTCACTTGATTGACTGAAGTGAAGAAGGGGAGTTGATATAGTAACTCCATGTTGTTGAGGGGGTTGAAGTGATGTGTAAGGTTCAGTGTGCTTGCATGTTGTGGAATATGGCAGGTGCTAGAGTTGGTGCTAATGGATCTAGGACATTGTCTAGTCACATGTGATTTATGTAATTTCCCATTTCTAGGGCCATACCTTCTGAGATCAGTTGTGCTAGGAAGTTCGGATTCTGAAGAACAATCCATACTTCCTGACCATTGATGATCATCGGGAAGAAAGATGCATGAACTCGTAGTCCCTGCTCTATCCAGGTTTGAGGGCCTTGGTTGGGGATCTATGGTGATGACACAAAGGTTGGCGTGTGGAATGGGATTTGTGGTGGGAAAGAGGGAAGTGTGCCATTGATTTCCTTAGAAGGAGTTGAGGAAAAATCTTTGTTTTAAAGAGAGAGTCTGCCCGATCAATGAGATTTAACGGGGGACATATAGTTGGAAAGGTTGAGTGGGTATTTGGTGCTAATAATTGCAAATATATCATGGAAGATTTTGCATGCATGGGAGATTGGAAACATTGGAGAAGGGGATTATTTGTGATTGGAGGGATATTAGATATCGACACTTGGCTAATGTCTTTTGCCAAGAGTTGTTGTGATTTATGAGCCTTAGAGGAAGAGGGGTATTTTGTCACTTGCAGTATTCGACTGAATTGTTTTAGTGGTGGAAGTGGATTCCTGAATTATCAGAGAATCAGGATTATTATTAATGTGGGCATTACCTCATTTTCCTTAAAATTTGGAGGAGGAATTTCAGATATTGTTAGGGCCCATATTGGCGGTGTTATTAAGGATAGCAACGTTATTTATAGCTTTATAAACTAATTTTTGAGAGTTGAGTTACTTGCCTGTCGCCGCATCATAGATTTTAACATCAATACTGGTACTTGGTAGTGAATTTGGTGTTATGGAATTTCTGCTATTATTTTCAAATAATTTTCCTATTCTTTGGTTCCTCCACCTGTTGAAGGTGACTACTTGACGTTGATCTTCTAGTGGAGGATGTGGACTTCTCCCTTCTTTGTCAAATGTCACGACCCGAAATCCCACCTTCAGGCCGTGATGGCGCCTAACGTTGCACCCGCTAGGAAAGATAACGTGTTAACTGAATTAATTTATTAACAAGTGAAAGTAATAAACACTGACTAGATAATTGAGAAAAAATGCGGAAGCTTAACCAAATCTAAATAACAATAGCTAATAACGAAAAAATCCCTTTAAGTACAAAACCCAGAAATGTAGTCACAACCTCACGAACCAGTCTAAGAGTTAGCTAAAGACAACAGTTTGAAATAAAATGATATATCTGTCTGGAGATACATCTATGTCAGAATGAAAGATAGATAGTGACGCCGATATCCACAAACGCCTGCGGATCTACCTCGGTATCGTCTGAAATGGACTGAAGGATACTCCCTCTAACGATGTCCACCGGGTCCAGCTGAATAATCTGCACAACATAAAGAAGTGCAGGTGTAGCATCAGTACAACCGACCCCATGTACTGAGTAAGTGCCGAGCCTAACCTCGGCGAAGTAGTGACGAGGCTAGACACGACAACAACAATTTACCTGTACAGTTCTATGATATATACCAAAGAAGGTAGCAAGGAATAAGTAATTAAGCATGGTAATACAGGGACAAGTAATAGGGAAACAAGTGAGAAGAAAATACAAATAACTGAACAAACGATAATGCAAACGAACCAAGACAACATGAAATAATAACTCAAACAAAATGTACACGGCATCACTCTTCGTGCTTTTACTCTCATCCTCACAATGCAATGCGCAAATGAAAGCAATATAAATAATGGCACGGCATCACCCTTCGTGCTTTTACTCTCTTTCTCACAATGCAATGTGTAGATAAAATCAATGTAAATCATGGCACGGCATCACTTCGTGCTTTTACTCTCGTCCTCACAATGCAATGTATAAATGAAATCAATATAAATTATGGCACGGCATCACCCTTCGTGCTTTTACTTTCTTCCTCACTATGCAATGTATGAAATGAATGAGATGAGTACACGACATCACCCTTCGTGCTTTACACTTTTCCTCACCCAAATCAGCAAACAAATGACAACTTGGCAAGGAATTCAACAATATGAAATTCGCTTCAAAAACCACCCAGCAAGGTGAAGACATCAACCAAAATAATAACAATGCCCGGCAAGGGACTCAGCTATAACCAATATCTTACAAGTGTATAACCTAATGAATTGAGTTCTCGACTGAAGTATCATATCACAAGTACTTAAACAGATATTCTCAGCAATTCAACAACTTTATAAAGGAAACCATTTCAAGGCACAATAAATATCGGAATAATAACAGGTAATTCACCAATTAGACTCACGTGCATGCTTGACAAACAATATATAGGTACTCGTCACCACAAATATAGATTGAACATGATAATACAAGTAGCACATACGACTCAACACCTATTCCCTCACTAAAGTTAGGCCAAACACTTACCTCGACTCAAAAAAATCAAATCAAGCCTCTAGCACTGCTTTCCCTCTCCAATCCAACTCCGAAACAATAGTATCTAAGAAAAATAGACTCAATAATATTAATAATGACTCGATAATACAATCCCGAAGTCTAATTATACATTTTCCATCATTCTTCCAAAAATACCAAAATTCGACCCCGAGCCCGCTTGGTCCAAACACGAGGTTCGAACCAAAATCTGATCACCCATTCCCCCACGAGCCCGAATATACAATTTATTTTGAAATCCGACCCTAAAGAGGTCGAATTTCCAAAAATTGGAAAAACCATAACTCTACCCAAAACCCCCAATTTCTACCGTTAAATCCCATGTTTTTAGACCTAGAATCCAACAAAGGTTGAGGGAAATGGAGGAAAATGAAGTTAGAATTGTTTACCTATGGAGTTATGGTGATGAAGCTCTTCAAAAATGTCCAAAGGAGGTGTAGAGAAGAAGAGGGTAGTAGAAAAATGTGAAATCCCATATTACATTCTGTTTTGGGGTATTTTAAATAACTGGGCGAAAATACCCAACGCGATCGCGGAGAGGTTATGCGATCGCGGAGAGTACTGGACTTCAGACTTACGCGATCGCGAAGTGAAGATGCTATCACAGAGAGTCTGGACGTGGACCCACGCGATCGCGAACGAAAGAACGCGTTCGCACAGAACACCCGCTACCCAGATCCCAGCCCCACAGAAGACCTACGCGTTCGCGGACATAGGGGTGCGTTCGCGTAGAGCTAAAACCCTAAGGCCCCGCGTTCGCACCTAGCTCTTTGCGATCGTGCAGAGCAAATTGACCCCCTTCTCAAATTGAACATCGTGATCGCGTGCTTTACATGGCGTTCGCAGAGAGGAAAAGGTTGGACACCAGATACATCAGCAAAACCAGAAATTTTGTAAGTTTAACACCCCGATACCAACCTAAAACTCACCCGAGCCCTCGGGGCTCAAAGCCAAATATACGTTCAAAATCATCCTACAGACTTATTCAAGAAATAAAACCACCAAAATAACATCAACAACAATGAATTAAGCTCCAAAATCTATAGAATTTTCTCAAACTTCATAAACTTCTAAATTTTCCAATTTTGATCCGAAACACGTCAAACCAAGTTCGTTTCTTACCAAATTTTACAGATAACTCACATAACACATATTAAACCTATTCCGGGCTCCAGATTCATAATACGGGCCCGGTAACATAGATTTAACATCAAATTTTATTTTCAAAAGTCTTTATTATTTTCAGAAAATAATTTTCTTTAAAAATTCATTTCTCTGACTTGGGACCTCGGAATTCGACTCCAGACATACGCCCAGGTCTCATATTTTCCTACGGACCCTCCAGGACCGTCAAATCACAGGTCCGGGTCTATTTACCAAAAATGTTGACTCAAGTCAACTTTATTCAATTAATTATCATAAATTCAATTGTTTAACACATTTCCACATAAAGGCTTCCCGGCTACGCGCCCGGGCTACACACGCACATCGAGGTAATTGATGGAGGATTTCAGGGCCTTAAATTCTATGCAGTGTTGTTGAATTCTTGCAATTTCTCTGCCCTTGTTGATGTCTGAGTGCATGTACTAGCTGTGTGCCCAAGATGGCCACAATTCTTGCAAAGAAAATTTGTTCCTTCATAAACGAGTTGTTGTAGGTGTGTACCTATTAGGATGCATGTTTGAACTGGCTTGTCTAGTGGAAATTCAATACAGAGACGTGCATATCTGCCTCTGAGAGTAGAGCTGGTGCATGCATCAATCTTGAGCAGCCTACCAATTGAGTTGCCAATTGTTTTCCAGTATTAAGCCGTCATAGAATTTTGTGGGGAGTTGTGGTAGATGAACCCATACTTCCATGTGGATTTTTTTGGCTTTATCCGCCACAAATTTGGTTCCTACTGTCTCGTTGAGAGAAAATAGCCATTAATGAACCATAGACCGTTTTGAAGAGCTTGTGTCATATTTTCTTCCTTGGAGAACTTGATTATGAAAAATTCATTCCCTAAATTAGAGGAAACGGTTCCGTGGGTTTTCAGAGCTTTGTGATTTTTTCTTTTAGATATTGATGTTGGATTCTTTTTCCAATCAATTTGACTATCACAAAGTATTTCCATGGCGCGTACATTCTACTCCGGTCGGCGTCCGTTAATTTGATTTCTTTGATACTTTTAGCACTGGTAGTAGGAGTGTCTAACAACATATGATCTATAACAGTATCAAATTGTGATTTGTGGAGGGATGAAATGGTAGGGGATTGTGGTGTATCTTGAATCATTTGGTTGATGTCTGCCATGGATTCGAAGGCCAAGAGTTTGTCTTTGAATGAGGCGATCTGCGCGGTTTGTTACCCACGCTTGATTTCATTGGGAATGTCAGGGGTTTTTTGTCATGACCCGATTTCCCCTCCGTTGGGTATCGTGATGGCACCTAGTCTTAAGGACTAGGTAAGCCTAACATTTACTGAATAACAACAATAATAAAGGATATCTAACAGTCTCGATATAAAAATCTTTACAGAATTTACCATTTCCCAAAACTGATAGTACAAGTCATCAGCTCTACAGAGTTTGCTACAACTTCTAAATACAACTGTTTGGAAATGAGTAAAAATAGTTGAATACAAAGTAAGAAGGTGACTCCGAAGCCTGCGAACGCAACATCAGGTTTACCTTGAGTCTGCTCAGCAAGGATCCGCATAGCTACTAACGATCAATACCTAGATCTGCACAAAAATATGCAGGAGTGTAGTATGAGCACACCACAGCGGTGCCCAGTAAATATCAACACTAATCTCGGTGAAGTAGTGATGAGGACTAGTCAAGATACCCACTGGTCTAAGAAACTGAACAAACATAAGTATAGGAATGACAGAACATGACATCTATCTAATGACTACACGATATGGCTAACAACATAGAAACTACAATAAGGAAGAAAAAACAGCAAGTAATAGCGGAACACCATAATAAGACACAGAAGGATGGACGGGAACACAGCCCAAATCCGAAAATCACAATACAGTAAGGGCAAGTAGTAACTCACCACTGCAATAGTTTCCACATCAGGCCTTAGCCAACAACCCCAATAAATTAGTCAAATCTTCCAAGTGTAAACTTTCACCGGTAAGTTTTTATATTGGGATCTTTAGAATATAATCATTTCCAATAGGAAATTCTTTTGAAATATACTTCCTTCTAATATAAACTTTCCAATTAAATATCCTTTAAACATAGTTCTTTCAAGATAATTACTTTTCAAATATAAACTTTCCAAATGATTGTCCTTCGAACATAGTTCTTTCAAGATAAATGCTTTTTAAATATACTTTTCAAATAAATGTCTTTTAAACATAGTTTCTTCAAGATAGATGCTTTTCAAATATACTTTTCAAAAAAATATTCTTCAAACATGATTTCTTCATGATAAGTACTTTTCAAATACAACTTTTCAAGTAAATATCCGTCGAGTATAGGTCACCCTGTGACATCTAAGCATAGAAGATTAATAGCTCTGGACACATATATATCAACAGGGGAATCTATCGGGATCCCGTTTCGTAGTCCCAAATTTATTATGCAGTACAAGGGGATCTCCCGAAATATGTCCGTAGTCACAACATAAATTTGTCGTGCTAGGGGATCTCCTGGAATATGTCCGCAGTCCAAAAAAGAAATATGCAGTATATGGGGATCTCCCGGAATACGTCCGTAGTCCCAAAATAAATATGCAGTACAAGGGATCTCTCGGAATACGTCCGTAGTCCCAAAGTAAATATGAAGTACAAGGGGATCTCTTGGAATACGTCTGTTGGTTGATTTCCCAATGCACACGCAAGTGTACGTGGTCGACAAGTAATATAGG
>MDKI01155364.1:0-17843 GCA_005239505.1 Nicotiana paniculata
GCTATGATTCTGAGCATCCGCTAAACCTCATAGGACTGGTATAATCTCTAAACTTATGAACTTTTCTCATGAAATAGTTATGAATGCTCTTTTCCGTTGGGCTGAAACAGGCTCAAAGATACTCTTGACATGTTGAAAATAGCACGGGCTAGCCAGTTTTCGGACTGGTAATCAAAAAATAGTCAGCGTTTGCAAAGTCATTGGAAAAATAGCTAATGATTTGTTGAAACACGGAAAGTTCTAGCATAATATGCGGGATTATGGAGCTCCTGCGATAAACTTCCAGCATATTATGTTAGAACTCCAGCACACTGAAAGTTTCAGCATAATATGCGGGATTATGGAGCTCCTGCATATAAACTTCTTGCATATTATATTGGACTCCAGCACATTATGCTGGAAGCTCATATGTAAAAAATTCGAACTCCACCATATTATGCTGGAATAATTCTTTTCTACTACATATGGGACTTTGTTCGCATACAACCAACAGTTTAATAGTGCTAAGTCGTTTCTATTGTTTCAGGCATGGGAGTTATGGAGAGAGGAGCGAGCTTTGGAGCTAATAGATGCAACACTAATGGAATCATGCACGCGCCATGAAGTAATGAGATGCATTCATGTGGGACTCTTGTGTGTTAAAGACTATGCAAAAGATAGGCCATCAATGTCAAATGTGGTTTCCATGCTTACTAACGATACGAGACAACCACCACCACCACCAGAGCAGCCAGGATTTTTCATAGAGAGGGGTTATCAACGAGCACAGATTTCTGAAGAAGTAGAAAGATATTCAATAAATGGGCTATCAATTTCAGAATTGAAAGCAAGATAAGTCTCATCCTGGGCTGCCTTCACAACCATTATTAGACTGATTCAGAACTTAAGGTCAGTGGATCGTAATAAACATATTTTTTTATTAAAATTTCATCAATATATGTATGGCACGAGCTAGAAAACGAGCGCACCTATATATGTGCATGGTCATTGCCTAAATTAGAAGGCTGGCTCCATCAGCACTGAGCTTCAATAATAAATTCACTCCTGTTTTATGCCGTCTTACTATATATATATATATATATATATATATATATATATATATATATATTCCACATCATGTTTTCAATAATAAAATGATGTCTCACTATATATTCCACGGTTAATTATAAGTCTTAGATGTTGTTTTTCAGACATTTCTGAAGTTTCTCTATATTACATCTATATAAATATGAGTTTCTTGTTTAAAGGAAAAATATATACAATAAATGGCTATGGACACCATTCTTTTATTCCTCAGAGTTTTTCGCATTGGTAACAAAATATGAGTCATTTCTAAGTGCTAATTTACAACCTGTTAACTTGATGCATTTTGTAAGAAGATGAGGAAAGAAGTGTTTGGAACATTAGAGGCAGATTCGGAATGTAAACCAAAGATTATCAATACACTAAGTTAAAAAGGTCACCAATTATATTTACAATGTTAGATAATATATTTGTCGCTCATCAGTTGCATAACTTGGTCACCAACTATATATGTGACGTTGGAGAATACACTTGTCGCTCATCAGTTATATAAGTCGATCACCAACTATAGTTGGAGAATACATGTTTCGCTCTCATCAGTTATATAAGTTGGTCACCAGCTATAGTTATAATGTTAGAAAATACACGTGTCGCCCATCAGTTATATAATTCTGTCACCAACTATATCTAGAGAATACTTTTGACATGTGAAGGCATATTTAGATAAAATACAAAATTCTTATTATGAAATTTTTTAATATTTGATGCTTCCTGATCATTAGTGTTATCTTGCAATTAATGCCGGTTTGTCCTTATTATCAATCAAATAGTGTAATTAGGAACAACATTTGCTACAAAGATATTATATGTAATCGTAAAATACCAAGATAGAAGTAAAAACTTATACCCCTTCTCCCCAAAGGCAAAAAAAAAAAAAGAACAAACAATGAAGATTTGACTTTCATATATTGGAAATATTATACAACTATGTAACTTAAAAAAATACTTATAAATAATAAATGTATATGTATACTGGTCAAATCGAACTCATAGTATGTCCTAGCATCCGACATCTCGAGACATGGCAATAGAGGACTGAAGATAGGCCTCAAACCCCACCAGGCTAGCACCCGGGATCGAACACCTGTCTTCGAGAACATCGAGGTCGCGGGTCCGGAATCGGCCCTGGGTCAAATGACCTCGAAGAAGCATTTCCAACAGAAGTCTGAAATGTCGGATATTACAACGAAAATCACGGATATTTATCAAAAATGGACTGACAATCAGCAAATTAAGGACCTTTTACCTTTTATAAAATTGTATCTAAAGTAGGACTCCTCCACTATATAAAGAAGGCCTAATAATTCATAATGGAGATGATAATATACACTCATAAGCAAACACATTATTATTTCTCAATTAATATTCTTGTTCATCTATATTTTGAGGCCGATCGAGGTGCATCCTGTTCGAGGGTCATTGATCCTCCAAGATTGAAATCGTCAATTCGTGTGGATTGAATTTACTTTGTCATTATTATTATTATTGCAACTTTATTTATCTCTTTGAGTCAAGTTAATCCGCGTATCCTGAAAACCACTTACAAATTCAATTGTTATCCAATTTTGAGGATAAACAGTTTGGTGTCAACCATGGGGCTAAGGGTAATAGCGACAATTTGATACAAATTACCATAACACACCCCATTTTACACTTGTTCTTTTAAGTGTTTCTGATTCTAGGGTAAATCAAAATGTCAAACCCACAGTCTTCCCCTCTAAACACGGACACGGAGTCCAACCACTATGGCAGGAACAACAATGCAGCACCCGGTAGCGAGGTGCCCCTGGCCGATCTCGGTAAAATCTCTGTGGCGGGTCCCATCGACGCATGTTCGCATATGGACATCAACACAAATCAACCTACCGAACCCGAAAAATAGCATGCGCAGGGGAATTCCGTTCAATTGCCCAGAATACACACGATGGCGAAAATGATGGGATCAACCTGCGAATGATCTTCGAAATGCTACAGGCTCAATAGGCGGGTATAACTCAATTGCAGAACCAATGTTGAGCACCGAGCAGAAATAAGCCCGAGCTCCCACGGGAATTCATCCACAGAAATGAACCGATCACGAAAAAAATGAATGAAAGTGAATCGGGGACTAACCCCGAGATCATAAAAATACTCAAAGAAGTTGACGAAACTGATAGAATCAGGGGAAAAGAAAATCGAAGTCAATGATAAAAAGGTGGAAACCTATAATTCCAGGGTCGACCAAAACCCAGGAGCACCCTTGATATTGAAGGACCTGGATTACAAGAAATTTATTCAAAAATCTTTTCCCCCGAGCGCGGCTCCAAAGCCGATCCATAAGAAATTTTGCATTCCCAAGATTCCTAAGTACAACGGAGCGACTGACCCAAATGAGCATGTGACCTCTTATACATGTGCCATCAAAGGGAACGACTTGGAAGATGATGAGATTGAGTCTGTCTTACTGATAATGTACAGGGAGACCCCATCAAAAGGAGCTATGATATGGTATCACACCCTGCCTTTTAATACAATTGACTCATTTGCTATGCTTGCAGATTCTTTCGTAAAAGCACACGCCGGGGCTATAAAAGTCGAGACTAGGAAGTTAGACCTTTTCGAAGTGAAGCAGAGAGATGACGAGATGCTCATAGAATTCGTTTCTTGAACGATTAGGCCGTTCAATCCTTCACCCAAGGACTCAACATTCGAAGCTTGATGGCTTCATAGTAGTTGAAACAAAACTTGGTGGAATATCCGACCGTCACTTGGACCGACATCCATAACCGGTACCAATCGAAAATCAGGGTCGAGGATGATCAGCTTAGGGCCCCTTCCGGGTCCGTGTATCCTGTCAGAACCATCGACAGAATCAAGAGAGACGTCGATCGTGAACCTAGGTCAAGAAAGGATCGGTATCAGTCGTACATAGAGACCGAAGATGAAGTGGGTTCAGGCGGAACCCTACGAGAAATGAAAGAAGTAATGACTGAGGATAAAACAACCAGGGGCTCATGAGCAAAAATAGCTTCGACAGGGCTGTCAGGCCTAAAGAAGCGCCGAGATTATCGGAGTATAACTTCAACGTTGATGTCTCCGCCATAGTATCTGCCATCAGACGCATCAAAGACACCAAATGGCCTCGACCTTTACAATCTGATCCAGCCCAAAGGGATCCTAACCTAATGTGCAAATATCGGCACCAATGGCCACAGAATGGAAGTCTGTCGAACAAGAGGAACCGCAGCACGTCATACATGATCATAGATAGGGTCGACATTCCTAGGGTCCGATGTTAAACCGCACCAAAGTATCCATCACAGGGGAAAAATGGACTCGAGATTACATACCGGACGAGACCTTGTCATTCAACGACAAAGACGCAGAGGGGATCACACATCCCCACAATGATGCAGTGGTAATATTGGTACTCATAAATAAATATCGAGTTAAGCGTGTGTTAATTGATCCAGGTAGCTCGGCCAATGTGGAACAACTCGGCCTACAAGATCATGTCGTACCTGCGGTTTGAGTCTTGAACGGGTTCAACATGGAATGTGAGACCACTACAGGGGAAATAGCATTACCGGTAAACGTCACCAGAACTATTCAGGAAGCCAAGTTCTATGTAAGCGAAGGGGATATGAGATACAACGCTTTCTTAGGGAGGCTATGGATTCACAACATGAGATCAATACCCTCAATATTGCACCAGGTGCTGAAATTCTCGATGCCCGAAGGAATCAAAATAGTTTACAGGGAACAATCGGCCTCCAGGGAGATGTTTGTGGTCGATGAAGTGATCCTGACATCCACACTCTTAATATCAAAGGATCCGAATCTGATGGTCAAATATGGAGCCAAATAGTAATCACTGATACCAGCCTCGACAAAATTGGAGGAGCGAGGGGTAGACGAGGACGATGATTACCGAGTCCCCAGATCTTTCATATCCCCTGACGATTCCGACGCTACAAAATTAACGGTAGAGGAATTAGAGCAAGTCGTACTAAGTGAACACTTGCCCAATCGAAAGGTATACCTGGGCACGGGGTTAAACCTCGAGCTCAGAAAAAACTCATTCAATTTCTTATAGCTAATGAAGATTGTTTCGCTTGGTCCCACCTCGATATGAGAGGGATCATACTGAAAATAACCACTCACAAGTCAAGCGTGGACCCCAAGTTCCACCCTGTCAAGCAGAAGAGGAGACCTCAGTCCGAGGTCAAACATGTTTTGATCAAAGACGATGTATCTAAACTCCATAAAATAGGGTCCATTCAGGAGGTTAAATACCTGAATTGGTTAGCAAACATAGTGGTAGTCCCTAAAAAGGGATAAATTAAGAATGTGTGTAGACTATAAGGATTTGAATAAGGCATGTCCCAAGGACTCCTTCCCTTTGCCCAACATCGATCGCATGATTGATGCCACGGCCAGTCAGGAGATCCTCAGTTTTCTCGAAGCCTATTCTGGGTACAACCAAATATGGATGAACCCGGATGATCAGGAAAAAACCTCATTCATCACTAAGTACGGCACATACTGCAATAACGTGATGCCATTCGGATTAATAGACGCTGATGCCACTTACCAACGCCTAGTAAATCGGATGTTGGAGGAACAAATAGGAAAACCAATAGAGGTTTACAATGACGATATGTTGGTTACGTCCCTACGAGAAGAGAACCATTTGAAACATTTGCAGGAAACCTTCAGCATATTGAAGAAATACAATATGAAAGTGAACATGGAGAAATGTGTGTTTGGAGTTGAATCAGGTAAATTCCTAGGATTCATGGTATCCAACTAGGGAATTGAGATCAACCCCGACAAGATCAAATTCATCGAAGATATCACGGTTGTGGACAACGTGAAGGTCGTGCAAAGGTTAACCAGACACATAGTTGCCCTGGGGAGATTTGAGGTCTTCCGATAAGAGCCACCGGTTTTTCTCACTGTTGAAAAAGAAGAATAACTTCTCATGGACCCCAGAGTGTCAATAGGCCTTGGAAGAGATCAAGCGATATCTATCGAGCCCACCGCTACTCCACACACCGAAGATAGACGAGCAGTTGAACCTATACCTGGCAGTATCGGGATAGCCGTAAGTGGAATACTGTTCCAGGAAGAAAAAGGTACGCAATTTTCAATTTGCTATGTTAGCAAGACTTTAGGTGAGGCCGAATCTAGATACCCTCACCTAGAGAAATTGGCGCTCGCTTTGCTAAGCGCCTCTAGGAAGCTTAAATCGTATTTTCAATGCCATCCCATATGTGTTGTGACTACTTACCCATTGAGAAATGTAATGCATAAACTCGATCTCTCATTACTGTTAGCCAAATGGGCCATTGACATTGTCACACCTCCTTTTTCCCGAGGGGATAGGGAGTTTTTCCAATTGAAGTGACATTATTCGAAATGGGATTATTTATTTAATTAGAGTCGCCATTTGGAATATTTATAATGGTTTTCCATGTCACCGGTTTATTTAAAATCCCAAATCGAGGAAAATTTGACTCTGTTTTTGGTCTGCGAAACTAGAAGACCGAGTAAGGAATTCTGTTAGTTCAGAAGAAGGTGTTAGGCACTCCCGGATTCCGTGGTTTCAGCACGATCGCTTTATAATCATATACCTGGTTTAATTAACGGATCATTACGTATTTCGGAACCTATGTGTGTTTACCCTTTTACCGCTTTTAATTACTTGATTATTCGTGAATATGGAATTATCTCGAAACGATTCACGCATACGTGTACTCATTGTGTTTGTTGCGTCAAAGTCATGTCACGTGTATGTGTACACAACTAATAACACTTTATTATTTTTAAGATTGTTTTGTCAAAGTTGCATGAACGCGTACTTTGCCTTTAATTTGGGAAATCATAACTATGTCACGGGAACGTGTACGTAATCACGATAATTTGATTAATTAAGAGCGCGCCTAAAGCATGCTATCGTATTCATAAATTATTTATTTTTCTAAATTTGGGATTATTGTGAGGCCAAAAGTTTATGGATATGGGGTTGTTGGAAGTCAAAAATATTTTAGCTATTTGGAGTATTAACAAGCCATTCACATTTGGAGATGTATACAACTTACTATTCATATTATCAAAATCAACTAGTACGCCAATCTAACGATTATATCTAGTATATATTCTACTTTATCCAAAAAATTAACATAAAACTATTGTAACTTAAGGGAAATCCTCTTTCATTCTGGAAAAAAAATTCCATACGACTCAACTATTCATGTCATTAAATAATCACAATGAATCCAATGTCAAACAAAGCAAAATATTTCTCTCTTATTATTCTTTCCTCTTCTGTCAATTACACAATCTCAAATTTCAACTTAAGAATACTTCAAACTCTCAGACACTGAGATATAATCTAACTTGTAATAGCCACAAAATCGTCTACTAAGTAGATCCTCTGCTAACCATGTTTGAATTCACAACTTGTACTAATAAAGGCATTAGATTTTGATAAAGTGGATAAGGTAAAAATAGTACGGAAGAATTCAGGGATTATCAATATAATCTAAAATAAAGGATGAATTTGAACATAATAATACGTAACTCAAATGAGCAAAAACGCAAACACCTTGTAGGCAGCATGGACTTAAATTAAATTACTTTACAATCAGGGGCGGAGGTACAATAGTGGGTGCAGGTTCGGACGAATCCACTGACTTTTTCCGAAATCTTGTATTTGTATTGAAAATTTTACTATATATATCATGCCAAACCCAATAACAAAAGAGGTCTGGGTTCAATGGTAAGGTCTATGGGTACTCTAGAAAAAGATGTGGGTTCGATTCCCTTTTAAAGCAATCTTTTATTTCGTTTTTTTTTTCAATTTGTTTATAAATCAACTGAACGACGACGTTAGCTTCTGACTTTCCTCTAAACAAACACTAAAATAATATTATTTAATAAATAAAACATAACAACCTGTTTTATTTCTAATAAACAAAGAACAAAAGCTTCCCAAATCCCAATTTTAAAAGACAAACGTTTCTTCCAATTCCCAAATAAAAAAAGTTAGGGTTTTGTTGCCTCTGTTAATTGACAATCACTGGTACCACAAATTCACAATCTGCCTCTGCCTCCAACTTTTCATTGTGTATCAGTGTATGCCCTTTATCCCTTAGAAGTTAGACCCTTCTTAGTTCTTCCTTAGAGCTTGACAACTATATTGACTATGTGCGAGAAATGGACAATGCATTCTCTAACTTGAAAGGGCTTGGTGATCTGTCGAAGACATTGGTTAAAACAAATATTCACAAGACATAGGGACTTGTTTATTTCCTTGTGAAGCTGAGTTTGATATTACCTGTGGCTACTGCAACGGTTGAAAGGTCTTTTTCTTCAATGAAGTTTATTAAAAATGATTTGCGAAGCAGGATTGGTGATGACTTTTTTAATGATTGTTTAGTTTGTTTTATATAGGATGAAGTATTTGAAAGTGTATCTAATGATGCGATCATAGATTGTTTTCAAAACATGAAAACTCGTCGAGTGCAATTGAAATGATAATGTTTATATTCATATATTGTGTTTGTCGTTCGTCACTTTTTAAATATATATTAAATATTGATATTCGTTCTTTAATCAGTTTGATATTGTATATTAATTTTAGGTCATAGTCTTATTTTAAATTTTAGAACCCACACACTAAAAATCTTAGCTCCGCCTTTGTCTACGATACATGGCCTAAATAAAGCTAAGTGGAACAGTAGAACATACAATTAAGAAGAAATAGACAAAAAGAAAAATACCATTGAAAACATAAATGGACTTTTATATTATAAAATTTGATGCCAGCCTTTTTGAAACTCAAAGTAGTGAAAACTTTTAAACAAAGCTTCGAACAGAGACTGCGAACCTTCGCCGATGAATTTCAAATGAAACCAACGAACTCGATCAAGACAAAACCAATCTGCCACACAATACTGCTTGTGTTGAAGAAAGAGAAGCAGGCCAGATTTTTGAATCTCCTCCCTCTCTCTTTTTTGTTCTTTTTCCTCTAAATCTCGTTCTTTTCTCTTCTGTTTCCAATTTTTCCTTTTCAAATTCTTGTCCAATTCCTTCTTTTCCTTTTTTCTTTTTGCCTCCGCGAGTTCCCTCCTCTTCTTTAAAAAGAAGAATAATGGTGGTTATTTAATCTTGTGCAAAAGAATTATAAGTGGGAATATGGGATTGCAAGGGGGGGGAAGCGGGGAAGTGGAGAATACAACGTGAGGGATATAGGGAAAATGGGGTTATGATTTTTTTTTAAGTAAAATCAGATTTAATACATTTATTGATTTTTTTTTCAAAATAAAATTTGTACTCTAAGAATGTGAGTATTTTTTATAGTTTTTGGGACACCGTAATAATTATCCCAAGAGTAGATGATTTTTTTTTTAATATTAAGATTAGGCCCTAAAGAATTACACTAAAATAGTAAAGAATTTGGGTGGGTCAAAAATTAGTTGTTCACAGACATCAGCGGATACGATATTGAATATCGGCCCCAGACCGCCATTAAATCTCAAATTTTGGCAGACTTTGCGGCCGAATTTACGCCGGCTCTGATACCCGAAATTGAAAGAGAGTTATTGTTGAACTCGGGGACTTCTTCAGGGATCTGGACCCTCTTTACAGACGGCACCTCGAACGCAAAGAGGTCTGAACTTGACATTGTATTGAAGCCACCAACAGGAAATGTAGTTAGTATTAGAACTATAAAATTGACTAACAATGAAATCGAATATGAGACCATGATTGCAGGTCTCGAACTAGCCAAAAGCTTGAGGGCGGAGGTGATCGAAGCTAAGTGCGACTTCCTCCTTATGGTGAACCAATTCAATGGAACGTTCGAGGTCAGAGAGGAACGAATGCAAAGGTACCTGGATAAGTTGCAGATAACATTACACCGGTTCAAAGAGTGGACTATGCAACACGTATCCCTGGATAAAAACAGTGAGGTCGATGCCCTTGCTAACTTGGGGTCGTCGGTCGAAGACGATGAGTTCAACTCCGGGATAGTCGCCCAACTCATGAGATCGGTGATGGAAGAAGGTCATGTCGAGATAAACTCAATGACCATAACTTGGGATTGGAGAAACAAATATATATAATATCTGAAGACCGGAAAAGTGCCCTCGGATCCAAAGGAATCGAGGGCATACGTACTAAGGCAGCCTGGTTTAGTTTGTCCGAAGACGGAACCTTGTTCAGAAGAACATTCGATAGTCCGCTAGAGATATGTCTAGGGCCGGGAGATACCGAGTACTTTCTAAGGGAAATTCACGAAGGCACCTGCGGAAATCATTCAGGCACAGAATCATTGGTTCGAAAAAAAAATAGAGCCAGTTACTACTGGATCGACATGGGAAGGGATGCGAAGGAGTTCGTACGAAGATATGATGAATGTCAAAGGAATTCTCCAATGATTCATCAAGGCGGGGAGATGTTGCATTCGGTCTTGTCACCATGGCCGTTTATGAAATGGGGATGGACATGGTTGGCCCCCTTCCACGGGCACCCGGTAAAGCTCAATTTATATTATTTATGACTGACTATTTTTCTAAGTGGGTGGAAGTCTAGGCCTATGAGAAGGTCATGGAGAAGGAAGTCATCGATTTCATTTGGGACCATATCATATGTCGGTTCGAAATGTCGGCCGACATCGTGTGCGACAATGGGAAATAGTTCATCGGCAGCAAAGTTAGCAAGTTTCTCGAAGACCATAAGATCAAAAGGATCCTATTAACACCCTACCAACCTAGTGGGAGCGGACAAGTAGAATCCACCAACAAAACCACAATCCAATACCTCAAAAAGAGGATGACCGACGCTAAAGGAAAATGGAAGGTAATCCTGACCGAAGTCATGTGGGCATATCGTACGACCTCGAAGTCTAGTACCGGAGCCACCCCGTTCTCGCTGGTTTATGGCGTCAAAGTTCTAATACTGGTCAAAGTCGGAGAACTGAGTCTCAGGTTCTGATATGCAACCTAAGAAACGAATAACGAGACCCTAAACCCAGGCCTAGAACTGTTAGATGAAAGGCATGATGTCGCCCTCGTCTGAATGGCAGCCTAAAAACAACGAATCGGGAGATCTTACAATCGAAGATCTAACCTTCGACAGTTTGATGTTGGAGACTTGGTATTGAGGAAGGTCACGTTGAACACTCGGAATCCGGACGAAGGAAAACTGGGACCAAACTGGGAAGGTCCGTATAAAATTATCGAGATCATTCGAAAAGGGTCGTACAAACTCGAAATAATGAACGGTGAACAACTACCAAACAACTGGAACATAACTCACTTGAAGCGATATTACTACTAAGGTGAGACCCTGATCACTTTCTTTTACGCATCTACATTTTAGACCAACACTTGCAGGTACCCATCAAGGAACGACACAATTTTCTACACCTGAAAGCACGCGTTGCACTCTTTTTCCCTTAAACTGATTTTGTCCCAAATGGGTTTCCCCACAAAGTTTTTTAACGAGACAACAGTGGATCGTGCTAAATTAGAATTGAAGTCAACAGCATTCGAGGCTTCTCTATGATAAACCCCGAACAATGGGGGCATAAATGATTTCTTGGGAAGAAAAGAAACTTTGTGCTCGAATAGTCTATGATCGATTGATAGGATTCTCTGTAAGGGACAAATGGTCGAATGAACCTTGACTACATAGATCACTCGAGCCCGGACGCAAAACACACATCTAACTTTGTATACTGCGCACGAAGTTGAAAGTAAATCTCTAGCTTATGGGTAAAAAGTTTTCCTTTTGGAAAATATTTCATTTAGCTCCTCAAAGACATCGAGCCCAAGGGACACTTTGCTCGGAGACTGCCACCCAAGTCAGGTCCAGGCATTTCGGGATATTAAAATCGGGGGGCACGAAGCTTATTTGGTAGTGCCTGAACTTTAAAAGCTACGGATGTCCCCATTCGAGGGCTATTATCATAGGAAAGCCCGAATAACTCGAGGTGACAAGCCCACTGGCAAACACCGGAACTAAAAAAGCTATGGCCATATTACAATGGCTCGGAGACGTCCGAGACCCATAACAGAAAACAAGACCTTGAAAAACTTCTAAACTGGTTCTAAAGGCTACCCTCGGCAAACTATAATCTAAAATATTATAATTACTTTGGGAAAAAGTTTCAGGACATACCGAGACCCCACGATGCCTTAAGAAAAATAATGTCGAAGGCAAGGTCTGTTCGAACCTCCGGACATAACCTAACTATTTTGTGCTAAGGCATTTTAATCTTTGCAAACATAAAGAATAAAGCAAAGGAAAAACTCGGAATTTGTCGAAGGGAAAAAGAAGCCTTGTATTATATATACATATAGTCTTTACAAATTCCAAACGGTTTTGAAAAGGGTACAAAAATACAAAACCACAAAAAAACAAAGGAAAACGCACAAGGCACTTAAACGGCCTGGTCTTCACCGGAGCCCGCCTCGTCGCCAGGATCTTCAGAGTCTCCTCCACTTTGAGATCCGCTTGAACCCTCGGAGTATTATTCATCCTCGGGATACGCCAACTTCTTGGCCTTGGCTTCGATCCCCTTGGCATTCTTAATTTCAGCCGATAAGTCGAAACCTCGAGCATGAATCTCCTTGAGGGCCTCCCTTCGGGATTTCCACTTCATGTGCTCGATAATACTTTTCAATCAATCTCGGGCTGCCTCGACATCAGTCTTATATTGGCAACCATCTTGTCGGCATCATCTTTAACCATCACAACTACTGATTTAACCATTTCAAGCTCCTTAGCTAAGGTTTCTCAATCAGAGACAGCCGAGCTTAGCTGAAACTGGATCTCCTCAAACTTTTGGGCCCGCACTTCGGCCTTTTCCTTTGCCGCTCGAAGCTGGACCTCAGCCGAAGTTAGTTGTGCCCGAGCAGTCTCTTTTTTTTAGGCCAAGCGGGTCCATTCTACCTCTTAACTCTTCGATCTCGGCCTTGCCTGCATCCATCTCAGCTCGGAGCTGGTCGATCTGATCGATCTTCTGTTGGACCTGCATATTTTGACTATTAGTCACCGATTCTAGCTCATCGTCACTAACCTCAAATATTTTTACTTGCTCGACCAGTTCGGCATGCTCCTTCTGAGCCACCTCCATCTCAGTTGGGAGGCTCTTAGCCTCCCTTTCACACTGCTCGCTAAGAAGTTTGTAAGCATATCTCTTCTCGGTGAGCCCTCGGACCTCAGCTTCAAGTTGGATCAGCTCATCCCCATATCGAAGAAAAGTTTCATGATAAAGCATTGACGCCTACAGACACAAAGAAAAATGTTAGGCTGTCTATGAAATAGTCTAAGTACAAATTGAAAGCTATCAAGGGATATCTGAAGTTACCCGGTTTAGCGCATGTTGTGCTTCGTTGAATAGGGAGGGTGCATCTACCTCGTTCATCTTTGCTTGATCTTCCTCAGTCACCAGACACAGAAGGTAAATGGCCACCCGTACGGGGGCGTAAAGAGCCCGAGCATCCTCCAAAATAGAGATAACAACGGATCGCTTCCGGTCAGAATCCACGCTCGGAGTTGAGAACCGGTTGATCAGTTTTAGGCTTGAGGAAGACTCGCTTTCTCCCGAAGATGGACTCTTCTTTGGAACCTCTAAGTTACCCAATCCGGTGACATCCTCCATGGCCGTGGAATCCACGCCATCGAAAAAGCCGCAGAAAGGGTCGTCTGCTCCATGGGCCCCCTCGCTGAGGAGTTCTTTCACCATTCGGGTTTCGTTATACATGGAATCAGTAAACGAGGGTGACTCGGTGATCTCTATTACACCGATTGCTTTCTTTGTGTCATTGCCCGCATCCCAGAAGCCTCAGCCCCGGCCTCTTCCTTGCCCTTCCTAATTTGAGGATGATCGGCCTCTCCTCTCTATGGTTCGAAGGCCCCTTGCCCTTCGAGTTGCGACGGCACGCTGGCCACCAGATCGAAGGCTTCTCCTTCTTCTTCGGATTCATCCCTCAGCCAATAGAGCAAACCCAAAGATGGTGCTCGAGAACTGGTGCTTTCTTTGGATTTACGCACCAACCTTCTCCTTGGCTTTTTTTTCTACGAGCTGAGAGAACCTGAAGCCCTTTTCCTTTTCTTCTCTTCACCATGTCTCGAAGCAGGGGACTCGGTGGGGAAGTTATCACCACCGGATGGAGGCCTCAGTTTGACATCTTTGGATACACCTGCAAAAAGAAATAAAACAAGTGAGAATTTAATGACGCAAAAAGGAACCCAAATATTACCTACTCATGGAAGGTATCTCACCAAGGGAACAGGCCTCCCATCGGCCCTTTGAAAGATCGCGCCATGAGCGCTCGGAATAGGGCCTTTGAAATACGATGCCCTCGACCCACTCCTTGAGTCGAGGGACTGCATTCAGTACCTGAGCGACAACTGCACCACCATAGAACACAGATAAAAAGGAAGGAAAAAAGCGATAAATCAAAATTTTGGAAGCAAAATTATACTTACGTGATATATTCCACTTCTAGGGGGCCTAGCGATGATGACCGGATCCAAGGGGCCTAATGTAAAAGGATAAGTGTAAGCAATTAAATATCTATCGACATGGGTGGTGATGTCTTCTTCGGGTTCGGGAATCACTACATACTTGCCGACCCAATTGCAATCTTTTTTTACCGCAAAAAGAACATCCTTAATGATCAAACAGATGTACCTCGAGACCTCCTCGCACCGGTCTTGTACAGAGGAGGGCTTTTCGACCTTAGAGTTAACATTGACCGGGCACCCCCCGGGGATGAACATTTTTAGAGAAGGTTCTGGTACTAGTTCCTCGATGGCAGTACGCGAAACGGTCTCCCTAGCCTCGATAGCCGGCCGCGAGGTAGAAGAAGTTTCTTTTGAGGGAATGGTTTTTGAAGCTCTCGCCATTTCTTTGAAAATGGAGTGAAAATGAGGAAAGAGAGGAAGTTAAAAGAGTACGCTTGATGTTTTTAGATGAAGACAAATGAGAGTTCTTATAAAAGATCCCAAATAACCAGAACATAAGTGCTTGAAAGTATTGAAATTTTTTAGACACGAGGGCAGAAGGTTTGGATGTAAAGTGTAAATGAACTAAAGAAGAGGTATTTATTGTTTTTTAGCGGTGGTTCGCATCCTGGAGTGGCTGACTGGCAGCTGAAAAGCATTTAATGTCATTAAGACTCGGCTGACAAGACGTTTTGGTTATTTTGTCGTTTCTGCCACGATGTGTCGAAGTATGAATAGGAAGCTCATATCGTTTCTCGTTGTCTACTGTCCCAAAAACGGGGGACTATCTGTATACGGGTCAAATCGAGCTCATAGTACATCCTAGCATCCGACATGGTAGTCCGGGCTCGAGACATGGCAATAGAGGACTGAAGATCGGCCCCAAACCCCACCAGGCTAGCAACTAGGATCAAACACCTGCCTTCAAGAACATCGAGGCCGCGGTTCCGAAATTGGTTCCGGGTCAAATGACCTCGAAGAAGCATTGCCAACAGAAGTTTGAAAGGCCGGATATTACCGCGGAAATCACAGATATTTATCAAAAAAAGACTGACAATCAGCAAATTAAGGACCTTTTACCTTTTATAAAAATGTACCTAAAGTAGGACTCATCCACTATATAAAGGAGGCCTAATAATTCACAACGGAGATAGTAACATACACTCATAAGCAAACACATTTTTATTTCTCTCTTAAAACTCTTGTCCATCTATATTTTGAGGTTGATCGAGGTGCATCCTATTCGAGGGTCATTGATCCTCCAAGATTGAAATCGTCAATTCATGTGGTTTAAATTCACTTTGTCATTGTTATTATTATTGCAACTTAATTTATCGCTTTGTGTCAAGTATGTCCGCGTCTCCTTAAAACTATTTACAAATTTAATTGTTATCTGATTTTGAGGGTAAACAATCTATATTAAGTACAGATTATTGACCTTACAAGTAAAATAATAAATGGTTACAATTAGTCTAAATATATTAATAGTATAAAAATCATATATTATGTAATATCACTATTCATAATTGAAATTCAAGAAATAAACGTGTTAGCTGGGAAATTATTTAAGCTTGTGAGTCGGCTATGGCCTACCTAAAAAGTTCATTACCTGTAAAAAGTCGGTGCTATTAGTTTTTGTCCCCAGCCATCTTGTACGTACTAATATGCCTAACCATCTTGCACGTATAATATGACTTATTTATTATTGCCTCCTATAAGTGGCTAAAACAGAAAATTTAATAAGAAATTCAAAATATAAAGAAGTAAATATACGAAGAGCTTTTAATTATGTAGCGTCGAGGGGATTCTATATCAGCTATATCAAGGATAGTCTGGTGCATGAAGTATGCCTCATTCACGTAGGGTCTGGAGCCAGGACTTTTATCAAGCGGATTCGAAATATTAAAAAGTAAATACACAAACAAGTCAAGGGGATTCAACGTCTATTATTTATGCATAAAAAATAATTTTGACCTTATATATACAGTATAACTTTTTGATGAAGAGGGTTCGGATCTTCCGCTACCTTAGCTCCGCCCCTGGTCGGAGGAAAGGCCACACTCCAAGGAAGTATGATGTATGCATCCTACCCGGCTCGTACTTTACCATTCAATTCAACATGTGCTTTACAAATTATCAACTCACATCCACACAAATTACAGTCTGTTGAATAAATAAAAATCTAAGCTATACTGCAGGGTAGTCAGCTAATAGTAACAAAAGAGGAAAGCTCAGGTATTCTTCCTAATCAAGGTAGAGAAAATGAGTTAGAAAATGTTGTGCTTGCATATTTTGACCTAATCAATTTTCAAAAAGTTAACAACATGCCTGGACTTTTCTTTCCTGTGAAAGACCTTATTGGTCTCCTCACAATATCTAATTGTGTATATATAAAAATATTTTGGTTAATGCCCCTCAAACTCCTTTCATGCATTTGATCTCCGAGAAAGTTCGGTACGTTCTGCCATAGTCACGAGTCTGTTTATAATCGTGACTGTTATCATAGTCAACAAGGTTGAAACTTCGAGGAAAAAACTTCGAAATTGGGAGGACGAAGAACCTCTCTTGATTACTTGATGTTCCAGTAAACATTGTTTATAGTCGCGACTGTTGTCATAGTCAACAAGAACATCTATTGAAGAAAACTAAAGGACAGTAGTTCTTTAATGGCATGGCTACAAATCCTACTATTTTGGTGTTGTTGCTTTTTCATAGACATTTCTTATTCCCAAACAGACACAATTTTTCAGGGACAACAGCTTAGAGTTGGTGAGAAATTGGAATCAGCAAACAAGGAATTCAGGCTGGAGTTTTTTAGCCTTGATGCTAATAAAACTCACTATATAGGCATATTCTACAACTTACCCTCTAACATGACATTATTCTCTGATGATTCTCGCCCCGTTTGGGTTGCTAATCGCGACAATCCAATCCCATATGCATCAGGTAATAATCTCACATTGGATGATGAGGGAAAGCTGAAAATTATCTATGGAAATAATAGTACTGTTTTGTTAAGTTCTAATAATGCAACAGCAAGAAATACAAGTGCTACACTACTCGACAACGGTAATTTTGTGCTGGTGGAATTGAACACTAATGGTTCTGTGAACAAAACTTTGTGGCAAAGTTTTGAGCATCCTACTGACACACTTTTACCGGGGATGAAAATTGGTAAAAATCGTATAACCGGGGAAAACTGGTCACTGACTTCTTGGAGAAGTGAAGATGAACCAGCCTCGGGGTCTTTTACGATT
>ML319178.1:7579-37674 GCA_005239505.1 Nicotiana paniculata
ATATATATATATATATATATATATATATATATATATGAATTTCTGATATTCACCAAACAAAAAATCCAACTATAACAAATTCTTCGTTTAATATTAGATTTTCGAATATATTGTCATTTGGATAATATGTACCCTATTGAATCCTATATTACATCCTTGTCTTTCAAAGATTCTATGAAATTCTAGATAAATTTAGTGTCTAACATCTGATGCTGAATTATTGCAAACACAATAACGACGTACGATAAAGTTAAAGAATTTCTTTCGTATTAAATCGTTTTATCATTTATACCAACGAATGGCCATTGACAGCTTATAAACTTTGTATCTTAAAGAATAATAAGATCAATAATATCTCAAGAACAGTTAAATAAATCGACTATGTCATCAATTGAAAAAAAAAATGTTAAAAGATAATTATAAAAATAATCAGTATCTTTGCATTTCAAAAGTTAGAAGAATAAACTCCAAATAAGAGATGTATAAATCTTATTCTATAAGTATAATATACCTTTTATTAAGATTTAGCTTCTATAAGCCTAGAAATACAAATGTTGTAAAAGCAGTTGGAAGTGCAAACTGTTGTCACCGTCCGATTAGGAAAACGAAATTTTGCTTTTAATTTTAAGAAGAATTAACTTAAATAATCGCTCACTCAATTATTTAAATTAACAATAAAAAGTGAATATATAATATACGTATAATAATGTATTAGCAATATATAATTTGTATTTATCGATTAAAAAAATTAAACAGTAAATTCAATAAGCTATTTACGTAAAAAATCTCTTATTTTAACGACCAAGTTGCATCAACATCAAACAAGTTTACTCCCTGTAACCCAATTTTGTACATAGAGATGGCAATGGGGTGGGGCGGGTTCATCCGTAACCCGCATAAAGTTCAACCCGCCCCGCCCCGCCCCGCACCGCATAGCAAGATATTCTGTTTTCAAACCACCCCGCAAAGCAAAAAAAATATTTTTTCATTTTTAACAAGTAGTTTCTCTTTAAAAAAAATTCCAAAAAGATTAATGATAACCAATGGCTTTCTTTTCTTTTTTTCTAGGTAGTTCCAGCTATGCCCATAATGTTTTCCATGTATGTCTTCTACTAATCTTGTTAGAAAATATCTTTTAGCATATTACTCCATAACAAAAGTAGTAATTTGATTAATTAGTTAATCATAATAATCAATTTTAAATATATCTTCTTAAAACTACTATGCTACTTTTCTACCGGATAGACGCACCAATATTTTAATGACCCAAAAATTAGTAATATCTGAACATGTTCATATTTATAACTAGAATATATTATATGACCCACACATTTAAGCTTAAAAGAGCAAGAAAAGAGGAGATTAATGTTGGAACACGGAATTCTAATTCCTCATATGATAATGGCGATTTGCAGATGAGGAAATTGAAGGAAGAAGACAAGAGCCAGACTTTGTCGGACAAATCGGGATTATGTCTGAACAAGGGTATATTACTCTAAATTAGGTATTTGAAGTTGGGCTCATAATGAAGTGGATTACATTTATCAAGTATTTGGGCCCAGACCTTCTTTACTCACAATTGGGCTCAGATTTAAATTGGCCATGTTGATTATTATTAGAAGATTCTCATGTAAATATAGTTTTTCTATTTTGTTTTTATCTTAGAGTTTGTTATTCTTTTACCAATAGGATAGTGACAACTGGACAGGTAGTTATACACAGATTCTTTTCTAATTGTATAAAGCAACGCACTGTACAGAGAAGAATTCATTCAATACAGAGAAAACTTCTAAATTCTGTTCTTTACATCATCTTTTTTCCAATATGGTATCAGAGCTTTAAGGTTCAATCCTTGGCTTCACCCTCTACTCTTCTCCTTTATCAGCATAATCTTTCATCATGGTAGACACAACTGAAGAAACCTTTGGGTCTGTGACTCGAACTCCTCAGGTCATTGTACTTGGAGATTCTCCAGCAGCTACTGTCTTGTTTGACTCATCTCACCCGTTCTATCTTCACCCATCAGACTCTCCTGGTATGGTGCTCGTCAGCTCCATATTTTATGGAAAGGGATATGGTGGGTGGCGTAGGGGAATTCTCATTGCCTTATCAGTCAAAACCAAACTTGGGTTTATCGATGGTACTTTCCTTCAACCCAAAATCTCATTAGATTCATTCAAGCCATGGACAAGATGTAACGATATGGTTATTTCTTGCATTTTGAACTCACTCTCCAAGGAAATAGGAAAGAGTGTCCTTTATTCCAAAACTGCAAGGGACATCTGGAATGAGCTTGAGGAACGTTTTGGTCAAAGCAATGAACCTCAACTTTTCCAACTGCAAAAGGAAATCATAGAATTAGCACAAGCAAATCTGGACATCGCTGGATATTATACCAAACTGAAAAGACTCTGGGATGAGTTAGACAGCTTGGACATTACTCAACATTGCACCTTTGATTGCTCATGTGGAGGAAAGGAGAAACACTACAAGTCTCAACAAGATGGAGACTTATCCAGTTTCTCATGGGCCTCAATGATGCATATGTTGCTGCTAGAAGCATTCTACTTATGTTATCTCCTTTACCTTCAGTTAACCATGCTTATTCTTTGCTGATCAGAGATGAGAAACAGAGGGAAGTGCAGATCTCCCAGCGTGGTATTCCTTCCCAGAGTGCTTTCCTTGCAGCTCAACAACCTTATGGAGTTGGTCGCAAGTACTCACCTGATAAAAGGACAAACACGGATGCAAAGAAGGGAAATCAATTTTGTGTTTATTGCAAGAAACAAAACTACATCATAGAAAACTGCTATAGGTTAATTGGCTTTCTAGCTAATTTCAAATTTACTAAGACCAAAAGGTTATCTAGACCTCGAATCAATGCAGCTGTATCAACTGAGGAATCAGGTTCTACCCCTGGCACTTCAGCAGTAGAACCAATGACCCAGGATCAATTCCACAGCCTATATCAGCTCTTTCAGACTGTCAAGCTTTCTAACCAAACAGATCCACCCAGTGATGACACAATTTCTGCAAATTGTGCTGGTACTTCCTTTCATTCTCCTCCCACTAAGACCTATATTAGTGTTTCTTTGAGTTCTATTTCCTGGATCCTAGACCCAGGAGCTTCTGAACACATGACTTCCAATTTGGCTTCCCTTTTTAATGTGCAGCTTCTTCCTAATCCTGTCTATGTCACTTTGCCTAATTTAGCTAGGGTATTGGTATTTAAGTCAGGATGTGTAACTATTCTTCCTGGTTTTACTCTTAGGCATGTCCTGTTTGTTCCTAGATTCCACTACAACTTGTTGTCTGTGCACAAAATTGTGTGTCCAATTCCACTCCATTCCAATGCTCTCTTCTTTTGGAGCGGTTTTGCAGGCCCCTTCTCTGAAAAGGCCAATGTTTCTTGGTAAAGTCAGTCGAGGGATCTGTGTGTTCAATCCTGCTCCTCAAAGTCAAGTCAAGCCTAGAGTAGTCATTTCTCATTTAATCAAGGCTTTTAGCCATTCTATTTGTAATCAAAGTACTGTTGCACTAAGTTCTTCTTCTACTTCACGTTTAGGGAAAATTTCTTCTAATGTAAGACTTTGGCATCATAGACTAGGGCATATGCCATTTTCAATTATGAAATGTATTTCCTCTATTTCTTTACCTTATACAGATTTCTTCATTCTTCCTTGTGATGTTTGTGCAAAGGCTAGACAGTCCAAATTACCTTTTCCTTCCAGTACTATCACTTCTAAACATGCATTTGATCTCATTATATAGACACATGGGGAACTTATAGCAGTACAACTTATGATGGATATAAATATTTCCTTACTATTGTGGAGGATTATAGTAGAGGAACATGGCCTTTCTCCTTAGTACTAAATCTAATGCTTTTCCAGTTCTAAAATAGTTTTTGGCCATGACTGAACGACAATTTAACACTAAGGTCAAGGTAATCATATCAGATAATGCCTTTGAATTGGGCAGCAGTCACAACTCATCTCAGTTTTTTACCTCCCAGGGCATTATCCATCAGACTACTTATGTCTCCTCTCCCCAAAAAAATGGTGTTGTTGAAAGGAAACACATGCATCTCCTTGAAACCTATAGATCCCTACTTTTTCAATCTAATTTATCTACTCAATATTGGGGAGATTGTCTCTTAACAACCATTGTTTGATCAATCGATTTCCCTCCAAAGTTATAAACATGAAGACCCCTTATGAGGTCTTGTTTGGGAAGCATAGCAATTATGCCATACTAAGGGCATTTGTATGCTTGTGTTATGCTTCCACTTTAACCTTTCACAGATCTAAGTTGGATCCTAGGTCTCACAAATGTGTTTTTTTGGGGTACCCCTTTGGGAAAAAGGGTTACAAATTGCTCAATTTACATACTCTCAAAGTTTTTGTTTCTAGGAATGTTATTTTTCATGAAACAACATTCCCCTTTGTCTCATCTTTAGGATCTTCTTCCATCTTTCCTACTGTTCACTCTCCTATTTCTTTTTATCATCCTACTTTCCCCAGCCCACTGCCTCACAGAACTCTTTCCACCTCACCATCAACTCAGACTTCCTCTCTCTCCACCCTATCTCCTACTCCTATCCCTCCTAGTTCTTCTTCTCTTTCCCTCTCTCATTCTATCTCTCACCCTCCTGTTCCTACCACCCCTGCTCTTAGAAGATCGACTAGAGAACATAATTTACCTAGCTACCTGAATGATTATATTTGCAATTCAGTCTTGCTTACAAATCTTACTCCTTCTTGTTTTGAAACTACTATTTCCCCTTCTATCTTATCTTTTTCAGCTTTATCTTCTTCTAATTAATCTCTTCTCAATTCTATTTCCTACATCTCTGAGCATACTTCCTATTCCCAAGCCTCTCTTCACCCTGGGTGGCAAGAGGCCATGAACAAGGAATTTGCTGCACTTATAGCTAACAACACCTGGGAGGTGGTTCTTCTGCCCAAAGACAGGAAAGCTCTACCTTGCAA
This sequence comes from Nicotiana paniculata, assembly GCA_005239505.1. Lineage (NCBI taxonomy): Eukaryota > Viridiplantae > Streptophyta > Magnoliopsida > Solanales > Solanaceae > Nicotiana > Nicotiana paniculata. The sequence continues at coordinate 12,571 of ML319178.1, forward strand.
ATGGTTCTATAAAGTCAAATACAAGCAGGATGATTCGGTGGAAAGACTTAAAGCTCGTTTGGTTGTAAGGGGTGATATCCAACGAGAAGGAATTGACTTTACTGAAACTTATTCCCCTGTGGTTAAGATGGCCACCATAAGGTGTTTATTGGGTATAGGTGTTAAGAAAAAGTGGGCCATTTCTCAACTTCACGTGAACAATGCCTTCCTCCATGGTGATTTACAGGAGGAAGTTTACATGAAATTCCCAGCTGTCCTTTCCCCTCCTACTCATAATCATGTCTGTAAGCTAAAGAAGTCATTATATGGGTTGAGGAAAGCCTCAAGACAATGGTATTCTCTCCTTACTTCTTATCTCAACTTCAAAGGCTACTCACATTCCCTAAATGACTACTCTTTGTTTTTTAAGAAATCAGATGGTCGCATCACTATTATTGCTGTCTATGTTGACGACATTATCCTAACATGTGATGATCCAGTTGAGCTTCACACTCTTAAAGCTTTTCTCAATCATGAGTTTAAGATAAAAGACTTGGGACAAACACACTATTTCCTAGGTCTAGAAACCATCAGAGAACCACAAGGGATAATTTTGAGTCAAAGAAAGTTTACCTTGGATCTTTTATCTGAGTTTGGCTGCTTGGACCTTCACCCTATCTCCTCTCCTCTTGATCCTACTTCTCATCTTCGCATTAATGAAAGCGAGCCTTTGTAGGATCCCACTCTTTATCGAAAGCTCTTGGGCAAACTCAATTACCTTACCCACACTCGCCCAGATCTTTCCTTCGCTGTTCAACACCTCAGCCAATTCATGCAATCTCCTCGTCGTCCTCATTTTGATGTTGCTCTTCGTTGCCTCAGTTATCTTCTTCTTGATCATGGGTTAGGTATTTTTATGTGTTCTGCCCCTTCTTTCAATCTTCTCGCTTTTTGTGATTCTGATTTGGGTCGTTGCCGCTATACTCGACGATCCATCAGTGGTTACTTCATCACTTTGGGTTCTTCTCCTATCTTTTGGAAATCCAAGAAACAATCTTTGGTCTCTTTATCATATGCTGAGGCGGAGTATCGCTCCATGCGTCGTGTTGTCGCTGAAATCACCTGGCTACTGCGTTTACTTGAGGACTTTTCTCTCACACCTTCTCTTCCAGTTCCCCTCCTCTCTGATAGCCAAGCCGCCATCCACATCGCCAAAAATCCCGTCTTTCACGAGCGAATCAAACACGTCGACCTTGATTGTCACTTTGTGCGACAATACCTTGCTGGGCTCATCTCCCTCTCTTTTGTTCCGTCAATTTCTCAGATCACCGACGTTTTTACCAAAACCTTTTCTGGGCCTACTCACCATTTAATTCTGGGCAAGTTGGGATTACTTCTCCTCCTTCCAACTTGAGGGGGGATGTTGGAACATGGAATTCTAATTTCTCAGATGATAATGGCGATTTGCAGATGAGAAAATTGAAGGACGAAGACAAGAACTAGACTTTGTCGGACAAGTCGAGGTTATGTCTGAACAAGGGTATATTACTCTAAATTGGGATTTGAAGTTGGGCTCATAATAAAGTGGATTACCTTTATCAAGTATTTGGGCCCAGACCTTCTTTACTCACAATTGGGCTCAGATTTAAATTGGCCTTGCTGATTATTATTAGAAGATTCTCATGTAAATATAGTTTTTCTATTTTGTCTTTATCTTAGAGTTTGTTATTATTTTACCAATAGGATAGTGACAATTGGACATGTAGTTATACACAGATTCTTTTCTAATTGTATGAAGCAACGCACTGTACAGAGAATAATTCATTCAATACAGAGAAAATTTCTAAATTCTGTTCTTTACATCATCTTTTCCAATAATTCATGAATTAACAAAATTTAAGAATAAAAATAAAAATATAAAGTTGAGCAAGGGAAAGTTTATAAAACAGATTCTAATTGAGAAAGCAGATTACAACTCTACGAAAAATTTGAATCTTCTTTGACGAAAAGCAGAAAATGTGCGATGCAAGTATTAAACAAATGCATAACCCGCAATCGCAGTTAAATTTAAAAAGAAAAATTGCGCTCGCCCCGCCCTGCATAAACTTAAACCCGCCCCGTCCCGCACAAGCTTAAACCTGCCTCGCCCCGCACCCGCCCCGCCTCCCCTCGTTTGCTATCTCTATTTGTACAGATCAGTTTTGAACAAGTTGAAGAGATATCGATGTCCATAATCCAACTCTATTGACAAATTGAATATGCATATTGGGCCTCATTTGAAGTGGATTTTGATCCATCAAGTACAGAGGTATAAACCTAGATTTGTCAATATGGACTTGGCCCGGTGGACCGGCCCAAACAAATCCACGACTTAATATGATTGGGCTGAGATTTTTGAAGCCCATTTAAAAATGAGGCTTTTAAGCCCAACCCAAGTACGCCCGTGGCCCTTGAAGCTAGGCTGCACAGACTCGTGGGCTTAATAATGTATTTAATTAAAAATTTAAAAAAAATACACAGAATTCAAAATAACAAGAGAGTAGTGTAATTTGAAACTGATAATATTTTTATGCGAATGTAAATATTTTTCATTCTTAAAATTTTAGTTATTTCTTAATGTTTAACTAATTAACATTGCATATAATTATATATTTAGATAAAAATAAAGAAGTTACGACATCTTTGTTTCACAAGAGGATTCAAATATACTTGATGAAGATGATCTGTTGGTGTTGGATGTGCCATGAGTACCTTGAAAATAGTTTGAGTATTGACTTTTAATAAATGAAATATTGTCCTCCTTTTTTTGATTTTATTGTAATCTATTGGAACAATTTCAAAATTATTAAGTTTTGCAAAAACTTTTTATCCAAACCAGAAAACTGTTTATGCTATTCTATATATGCATCTGAACCAGAAAATCAGCCTATGGCTCTGATAGCAATGAAGGAAAACGTTAATCTAAACACATTAGATTGGCGCGTAAATCCTAAACGCGAACTTACTTGTTCTCCGTGAAGCGGAAGACATATGAATCGCGACTGGAATCATTGGTCGATGGTGATTGTCACGTTGTGACGGAGCAACCCCCTATACCACAGTCTAAACTCGTAACTGGAATTGAGAGAGAAGAGTGTAGAATAATACTGTTTCCAGTATTTTAGAAGTACACAATATATGTACTTCTATAGAGATAGCTAGGGTTACAGTAATTACTAAATTACCGTGTTTTGCCCTAGTGGACCCTAAGAGCACCCTTTATGGGTGGACTCTATTTCTTACATCTCCTACTCAAGCATAATGGGAGTGCTCATCTAGTTTGAGAACTAGGGCCCACATTAATCTAATATTTTTAGATTACCATGTTCCTTCATTAGTATTAGAGCCATAGGTTGGTTTTATGGTATGCATGCATCTATAGAATAGTTCTAAATTTAGGTTAAAACTTATAGTTTTAAAAATATGAAAAATAATTTTTAAAAATGGCGGGTCGGCACGTGGGAGCCCATAAACCACGTAAGGCTAGGTTGGGGTGACCATTTTAGAGCCCATCGAAATCGTGGGCCAGCCTAACCCGTCAAATGCCAAAGCTTGCATGGGCTAAGCTAGGGGGCTGGGCCAGCCCGTTTTGAGAGCTCTATATAAGAAATTGTTGTAAGTGCAGTACTGGTAAGAGAAGAAAAAGGTAAGCAATCAACTATCTATTATGTAAGTAAAACTTTTCTAGATGATGAGACTAGATATCCACATCTGGAAAAGTTAGTTAACTTTAATAATGGCATCTAGAAAATTATGACCATATATTCAATGCCACCCAATCACCGTTGTGACTTCATATCCTTTAAGAAATATTCTTCATAAACAGGAATTATCAGGATGATTATCCAAGTGGGCCATAGAATTAAGTGAGCATGAAATAATCTATCAGCCTAGGACTGCAATTAAGTCTCAAATACTAGCTGATTTTGTTGCTGACTTCAGTAATAGCATTGTCCCTGAAGTAGAAAAAGAGTTACAACTTTTTAACGGTGCTAATTCGGGCCTATGGACCCTATTCACCGATGGCTCCTCAAATATAAAAGGTGCCGGCTTAGGCATAGTCTTAATATCACCCACGGGTGAAAAGACACGGCAAGCTATCAAGTGTTATCCTAAAACTAACAATGAAGCAGAGTAAGAAGCTATTATTGCAGGGCTTGAACTCGCACGGGAGCTCTCAATCGAGCAAATCGTGATCAACAACGACTCCCAACTGGTAGTAAATTAGATATAGGGGAATTACATCGCTCGAGAGACTCGAATGCAACAGTATCTTGAAAAAGCACGAGAGCTCGTGAGACAATTCAAAACATGGAAGGTAATGCAAATACCTAGAGAGGAAAATGCAGAAGCAGATGCATTAGCTAACCTCGCAGCAGTCACAGAAGTAACAAACAAAGACAATGCAATTGTCGTCCAACTATTTCATTCAATGATCAACCAGGACAGGAATAAGGTAAATTTCAACAACTTAACCTGGGACTGGAGAAACGAAATTCTTAATTTTTTGCAGAATGACACCGTATCTAAAGACAGGAAAGCAACTCAAGAACTTCGCCGCAAAGCTGCACGGTACTGCCTTATTCGCAACTTGCTTTATCACAAGATGTTCGGAGGACCCCTAGCTAAATGCCTCGGACCTAACCAAACGGAATTTGTGATGAAAGAAGTCCACGAAGGACACTGTGGAAATCACTTAGGGGCGAGATCCTTAGTGAAATCCCTAATCAGAGCTGGATACTATTGGCCTAAGATGGAAGAAGAAGTAGAGAACTTCGTATCCAAATGCGACAGGTGCCAAAGGTTTGCCAATAACATGCATCGACCAGCGGAATTATTGCATCCAATAATATCCCCATGGCCTTTCATGAAATGGGGTATGGACATAGTGGGACCTCTTCCCACAGCTAAAGGACAGGTACGGTTTTTGCTAATGCTAACCGACTATTTTACAAAATGGGTAGAGGCAGAAGCGTTCAAACAAGTGCGAGAAAAGGAAGCTAAAAGCTTCTTATGGTGAAACATAATATGCCGCTTTGGAATACCAAAGGAGATCGTGTGTGATAATGGCCCAAAATTCATAGGCTCGCAAATCACAGAATTCTTCGAAAGCTGGCAAATCAAACGGATCACTTCAACACATACCACCTCGTGGCTGATTGTCAAGTTGAGTCAACAAATAAGGTCATCATCAACAATCTAAAGAAGTGGTTGGATAAAGCCAAAGGAAACTGGCCTAATGAGTTACCAGCGGTATTATGGGCATACATAACAACTTCAAAAACATCCACGAGAGAAACCCCGTTCGCACTTGTCTATGGCTCAGAAGCCTTAACACCTATGGAGATTGGCGAACCAAGCATAAGGTTCTCAACAGCCATGGAGGGAGCAAACGACGATGAATTGAGGACCAATCTCGACCTGCTCGAACCACGGAAGAAGCAACACTGATACGGATGGCAGCTCAAAAACAAATCATAGAGCGTTATTACAACCGTAAAGCTCATCTCAGGTACTTCAAGATTGGGGACTTTGTCCTCAAAAAAGTCTTTCAATCAACGAAAGAAGCAGGCACAGGAAAGCTAAATCCAAACTGGGAAGGACCCTACAAAATCCGAGGCATAGCTGGGAAGGGCGCCTATGAGTTGGAAGCTATGGATGGTATACTTCTACCAACAAGCTGGAACGCCATCCACCTAAAGAAGTATTACTTCTAAGGAAAAGAAATACCCCTGGTTAGGTATCACATGTTTAATTTTATTTTGAACATTTAAAGATTTTACTAACATTTTTAGATGACAGGCATAAAGCTAACCCATCACCAGATGATGATATTAGACCTGAAAAGACGCGAGGAAATAACACAATTCCCGGTCTAGGGTTACACTTTCTGATGGGTGTTTTAAAGGGTTACGCAGTCATCATCTAAACAAACTATATACCTTTGAGTCCGGAATGTTTTTCCTTTTCAGGAAAGGACCACACGGAAGGAATAATCAAGTGCTCGAGATCTCATTCTTCAAAGCTCAAACACTTGGGGGACTATACAGTATGGAAGGCTAAGACGAAGCAAAGAAGACTATCAGAAAGTCAAAAGCTCGATCCTGAAGACCCATCTACCCAACAAGACAAGTGATACAAGCAGAATTGAAAGAGATCAAAAGAGTCATCCAAATACAAAGCCTAATGCAAAAATACAAAAAAAAACCTTGAACATGTTCAGTCTGAAAGGCAAAATATTAGTCACGAGGAAGAAATGTATACTTATTCAAAACTGTTGTAACAAAAACAGTTAGGGGTAAAAGATCATCATCATTTGTACTTACTCGAAAAACTGTTATCAAATAAAACAGTTACAAATGAAAGATCAAAATCCATGTATTTGTTTAGAAAACTGTTGTCAAATAAAATAGTTACGGATGAAAAAACATTTTCCTTATACTTATTATAAAATTGTTATCAATAAAAACAGTTGCGGGTAGAAACCCCAATCTTTATAAAAACTGTTACTAGTGAAAAACAGTTCTTCCCTTGTATTAATATCAAAAAACTGTTACCTATGAAAAACAATTACAAAATACATGGATATATCAAATCTTTTAAACAAAAATATTTGCAACATGAGTTTTAGACGATAATCAAACACATGTAAAATGTCGTGGAAGTTCAAAAAAAAAAAATTTCTTGGTAACATTCTTAAACATGTGTAAAATTCCTATCACTCTATTGCATTATCATGAAGTTGAGACGTCTTCTTCATGTCAATCATAAAGGGCCTCTTCCATAAATTATGCCTACTACAAAAAGGTACACATTTAATATGACGTCGTGCCTATTACGAAAAGGTATGAGTAATCTAAAGCATTCTATATGCAAAACTCAGAGGTAAAACTAAAACCTCGAAAAATGAAGCATGCAAAAGACTTAAAGAGTGAAACAAAAACTCAACAAAAGTCATACTAGCATTAATATATTAAAACAGCTAAGCAAAAACTAAGTATTAACTTATACTTAGCCGTATAAAATTTTTATACATTGAGGTGCCTCTAAGTTTTCATTTGGGGACTTTAAGGAGATCCAAATTTACCCCCGATGTGACTGGGGGTAACCACCAATTGAGACAAAGATAAAAAAAAAAGGGGGTGAACCAACTAAACTTCTTCAGGAGGGGGGTTGACTTCACTGGCAGAAGGAGCGGGAGAACCTAGGGATGAAGAGGCACAAGCAGCTGGAGTCTCACCATCATGTGAAGAGAGGTTATGACCTTGTTGAGCCTTCTCCATGGATTCCTTAGTTTTAGCTATTTCAGCACTAAGGTCGAAACCCTCTTGACTCATTTCCGTCAATGTGTCAAGGCGAGAATTCATATATGCCCAGCTCACATCAACAACAGCCACCTCTTCAATATCTTCATAATCCCTTGCCCATACTTGAAGCTCAGCTCTCAATCCGTCCTTCTCCGCTTTAGCAGCTTCATGGGCGGCCCTTAACGGTACAATCGACTCCTGAGGAGTTTGAACTTTATCTAAAGACTTACGAAGGTCCTCTTGAGTACAAGTGAGTGATTTCACGAGCTCGCCTGAGTATTCCTCCTTCTGCCATAACAAGTTTTTCAAGTCTCTAATCTCCTCTGAGGCGCGGGTCAGCTGCTCAGCAAATGAGGACTCCAGAACACTCTTGTCTTTATCAGCCTGACTGGAAGAAGCCTTCTCTACTGCCAATTCTACCGCCATGAGCCTCATCTTCCGCTTCAAGGTACTCATTTCCTCTTCTAAGGAATCCATGTCAATCCTTAGGCTATCATACTGTGCTTTCCAATTATCAGCATCGGCCTGCAACTATTTTGTCTCCTGGTCCGTATTTGAGATCCTCTTCATAAGCTCCATGCCTATAAGATTAATCTACAAGGAATAAACCAATCAGATATGATAAATTTCATATACGAAAATAAAAGAGGATAACCTGCATCATACCTTCAAAGAAGTATGCACAACTTCATTAGCCCATGTAAGAGCACTGTGGCTGGCTAGCTAGCTTGGCTTTCTCAGCGGGACCTATCAAAGTCTTGAGCCACACTTCGGGCTCACCCGTTTTCTTGAAAAGATTACCCTCAGCCGGAACCTCTATTACCACCTGCCGCATCTCTCTGCTGAAAGACCCTACTTCCCTAGCGGAAGGCATGGAAGCAGGCAGAGATGAAACAACAACAGGTACGGAGGGTTGAGGAGCTGGAAAAGCCACGGGCAAAGCAGCGGACATGGAGGGTTGAAGAGTTGAGGAAGCCATGGTAAAAGTAACAGCAGAAGCCGTAATAGCCAAAGGAGCAGATGAGACAGCTTCTCTTAAAGAAGCAGGAAAGAAAACAGACAAAGGAACATCGTCAGGAGCAAGGTCAAAACCTTCATGGAACAGGTAATCTACAGACTTATGAATGGGGGAATGTGAAACATCTTCAAAGGTAGAGGGATCAACCACAGACACAGAAGGCAAGGTCATGGATGTAAATTCATCATCTGAAACCACCCGCCTTCTCCGTGGCCTGTGTACTAAAGCACCCTCTTCTTCTTCTACGGAACGAGACTCACCAATCTTCCTCTTCGAGGAAGACGAACTAACAATAATCTCTTGGGCCAGATCCAAAGACATCTTCGGGATAGATGAAGCGGACACCCCACGAGCAGTGAACCCTATCAAAAGGGAAAAAAGTTAAGTGACAAAGAAAGAAGAGACTCGAGTAAGGAAAGAAACAAGAACAAAAGCTTCACTTACCGTGGGTCTTTACATGCCAACCATACCTTCCAGTGAGGTACTTCCAAGATCTCTCTTCTGAAGGAGCAACGGACAACAATTTTTTACCCAATCACGGATACCAGAGACATTCTCAACAGTATCCATGATTGCTGAAGAAGAAAAAATAGATACGGTGTTAGTAAAACATCTCAAGTCAGAACGAGGAAAAGTAATAGATGTGAGCTAAAGCATAATCACGTGCATGATTCCACTTCTCAGGGAAGGGAAGATTTTCTTCACCCACTAAACCAACAGTGGGTACAACAACATACCGTAGGTACCAACCCCTATCCTTATCATCTCAATGGGTTACCATCGCTCTTTTTCTCCTAGCAGTCAGAGTAAAAACCCCTTCACGAAACAAGGTAGGAGAGTAGAGATGAATAATATGGTTTAAAGTAAAAAGAACCGAGGATAAAGAAGCTAAACTCCTAAGACATGCGATAACTCGCCACACAAGCGAACCAACTTGTCCTAAGCAGATATTGAAGAAACAACAGAATTCAATTATGACTGGGTCAATGGGAGGTCTAAACCCTAGAGTAAAAGGGTACGTATAAACAAAAGAATATCCCAAATTGTAAGACATTATTCTTTGATTACTATTCGGAATATATACAGAGAAATGAGGCCTCCAAAAACACTCCCTATGAACAAGGGAAATCTGACCCTCAGTTATAAATGTTGGATACCTTTCGACACTCTCAAGGGAAGAAGATTGGTCTACAAGAACTTGATTATGTCTAGCAAAGACAAACTCAGCAGGAACAATTTCATCGACTCCAGGTTCACGAACGTTCGCCTCTACCTCTAGACAAAGACCGAGAAGCCCTAAACCTCGGAGAAACTAGAGACCTAGCGGAAGGAGGGGGAACTATCTGAGAAGAAGAGGAGCTTCTCGAAGGAGTGGATCCTAGACTCCTAAGTCTACCACCCCTCCGACTCCTAGTTGGAGAAGAAGATGGCGTTAAATTTTCAATATCTATTACTCCCTGAGGTTGATTTGAAGAAGACATGTTTACAAAGGCAAGAAGAAAGTTATTTAAAAGTTAGAGAGTGTTTCGTGGAAGCAAAGAAAAGAAGAAAGGTATTTATACTTGAGGACAATCGTCAAACATGGAAAAAAAAAATAATGATGAAAAGTCATAATTGAAGATGTCACTTCGGGACTGGGACAATTGCAAAAAGCCCTAAAAGGTGCTGAGTAAATGCAGAACCAATCCGAGAAGGACACGTGGTATGAGCATTAAATGAAAGTGACGAACGACGCCTATGGTTCAAAGAAGGATACAATGTTTCGAGGTAAAGCAGCGACAAAATATTCCCTCCATAATGAGTATCCACTTACCATTTATTAATTGATAAATATATAGTAAGTGGGGGGACTATCTGTATTGGTAAAAAAAGAGTTTCACACGTAAGCCTGCTCTTGACAACTTTGCCAGTTATGTGGACACAGGAGAATGCGACAGCTGGATGTGATTCTTTGAAGAGGTACGGTACAAAGAGGCACGATTCAATAAACTCTCGAGCTCATCAACCACGGAAAACTCAACCTGATCAAGACAGGGAAGAGACACGGTCAAAATGAATCTGGACAAAGCTACGGCCAGATTCAAGAACCCACAATTGATTACTCGTACGTTATGTAACCGTACCCCAATTACCGTTATCCTTTGTAACGCTCCATTAATGTCATAATTAGTCATTAATGGGAAATCATAGCAAGAGTTGTGCGTTATATCAAGGAATCTCCTATATAAGGGAGGGGAACACATCTTGTAAAGGCATCTGATTCTCAAATATAATCTACTTTATTTTTCTATATTTCTGCAATATTGTCTACTATTCATTTTTTTCTATTTACTTGATTATCAGTAACCCGTTTTCATCCTAGAAATAGCTTTAGTCAAAGGATCTAATTCTTTGGTGAAACAGTCGCAGAAGCAGTGATGGGTGAGAGGCTGTGGTTGCGCAGGTGCGAGGGAATTTCCGCACTTTCGAGCTCGTAGGTGCAGGATGTTACTCGCAATAGCAGGAAGGGGCCTTGGGCTGAAGGAGCACAGAAGCATACGAATGCCGCAGAAGCGGACTCTTTTACACAAAAGCGAAGTACTAGGAGTCAGGGGATTTTTTGAAGATGCGATGTTTGGACCGCACCTGCGGAACCGCAGATACGGTCAAGTGGCCGCAGGTGTGATGATCGTTGGGCCGAGGGCCTTGTTAAGTACGTGTGTTTGGCTCATTTTCATTTTATTTCTTCCATGGGAGTCGGCCTTGCATCGATTCTGGAGCATCATTTTCATCGTCAATCATGAGGTAAGTAATTTCTACAAGTTGTGAGCTAAATATACGAATTTGGGCTTGGACATACATGAAAAATTATGGATAATGTGGGATTTTAAGAGAAAAACTTAGAAATTGGTATTTTTAGATTTTTACCACAAAATTAAACATGGAATTAGGAATAAATTATAATTGAGTTCGTGTTGCTATGGGTAAAGTTTATCTTCAAAAAAAGTTTCGGAATCTGGGCACGTGGGCTCGAGGGTTGACTTTATTGACTTTTCGAGAGGAGTTGGGAAGTGTTATGAATTAATTAATTATGATATTGTTGTATATTTTTATTGGCTTCCGTGATTGTTTGACTAGTTCCGGAACGTTTGTCTAGGAGTTGAGTGTTAGAGTGGCGTTGGAGCCGGTTATGAGACTTCAGAGCGAGGTAATTCTTCTATTTAATTTTGTGAGGGGGAAATTACCCCCTTGGTGATGTAATTGTTATGTTCTATTAGTTGTGGGTGCTACGCACACACGAGTGACGAGAGTTTGTACGTACCTAAAACATGTTTATGTCCGGGTAGACTTAGGACTTTACCATGTAATATTTAGAATATTTGATTTCATTTTGTTGGCTTAATTAGTTGAGATTATAATTGAACTTGATTTAGAAATATATACATATATATTTGGACGATCCTTATTACCTTGAGTTGTTGGCAAGTTATTTGAGAAACGGTAAAAGGTTATACTCACCTTGTGTTCATATACTATATTGTAAGCTCATGTCTCATAATTCGATAATTCTTTTCCTTTCTTATGGAGTGGGCCGAACGCCTCGGCAGGATTATGTACCACACTATCATGGGAGCGGGTTGTTCACCTTGGTAGTATAATAGATGCATCTATGGTTCGTGCCGCTCGGCCCTTAGTAGTGTACATGTTATGATGGGATCGGGCTGATCGCCTCAGTAGTACCATATTATTTTTGAGATCTAGTCGTACGACCTCAACATAATCGTGCATTATATTGCTAGTAGTCCGAATATTCGCGAAATTTTCCTTCCACTGATATTTTGCATTTTATTTGGGAATTGTTACATGTCTGTTATTAGCACTTGATATTGCGAGCTGTTGAGATAGAATACGAGATTGAGAAATTGATATCGTTATAAGAAATTTTGGAAGTTTGTGTTAGTTAAAGATTTACCTCACTACTATTTTTTGTACTCTTATTTGTTTATGATTTACCATATTGATTTATTGGACCACTAATAAGTGTCGATGTCGAACCTTCGTCACTACTTCTCCGGAGTTATGCTAGATACTTAATGGATGCACATTGATTTACGTACTCATGCTGCACTTCTGCACTAAATGTGCAGGATCTGGCAGATTCATTCTATGATCATCTTGGCGCGCAGGCGTAACTGTTGAGGAGACTTCATGTGAGCTGCATTTCAGGCTACGCATCCCAGTCCACATAGTCTCCATCGTACTATTTATTTAATCATGTCTTATTCACATTCTAGACGGATGTTGTATTATTATTATTATTATCCTTAGTAAATTCTCACACACTTGTGACACCGGATTTTGGGGGTACCTACTGGATGTTCATTATTGTAGTTCGCGTAATTATTATCATTTCACCTTGTAAGTTTATACCTTATATGGAAATTGAAAAATAAAATCACGAATTTTCTACGAGTACTAGATTTTACACTACTTATTCAATGGGTTTCATTATTTCGAAAATAATAAAATGAGTAACTTAGTTGATTAATCATAGTTGGCTTTCCTGACAGCCTCGTTAGGCGTCATCACGACCTATAGGAGATTTTGGATCGTGACAACATAACTATCTGAATCAAAATAAACATCTAAGGAAATGTAGAAGGGGAATTTAGGGCTGCGAATGGTGTGCAATTGTATCTTAAGTCTCCGTCAAGCACTGGATCCGAGAAATCTAATGACCGCCGCTAGGACCGACTAAATCTGCACAAGAAATGCAGAGGTAGTATGAGTACAACTGACCCCATGCGCTCTGTAAGTGTTGAGCCTAACATCGACGAATTAGTGACGAGGCTAAAGCGGGTCACTTAAAATAATCCGTACGCAATATAATAATAATAGGAAAGGAGAAAAAGAAACAATAAGGTAGTTAAATTATGAAAAATAACTCAATTCATGTAATCAGAGAATCCGAAATAACCGACCTCATAATTTCATATAACAACACTGGAAATCAACACTATAACAACAATGAATACAATACACACAATCGGTTGCGGCGCGCAACCCGATACCACCGTACACACACAATTCTTCCTTATTTCACCATATCAATATTAAGAATCACATATAAAATCTGTTGCGGCGCGCAGCCCGATCCTGCCATATCATCATAATCAATATATAATCCTCTCTTATTTCACCATGTCACAGTTTATTAATATCAAGTATACATACCCAACAGTCGTGGTGCGCAACCCGATCCCACCATATCAATATCAATATTGTCCCTTTATTCCACCATATCACAACCGTTGCGGCATGCAACCCGATCCATAAATAAATTCAATAAATATAATTAATCCAACAATACAATTCACAAGAATCTCTACGATTAAAGGTTATAAAAGCAAAGCAATAAAGGAAACATGTACAAATCCATCGAATGCTACAAATAATAATAATACAATAGCAACAAGACAAGACAAGTACGTGACAAGTAAGGAGTACAAGTAAGCAATTAAAGCAAGTAGCAATTAATCACGGAGTCATGGAAGGGACGAACATTTTAAAACAAGAATAATTAATGACAAGCATCAAATTACGGCGTATTTATCAATTAAAGCATGTGACAGTTAAACATGGAATAAGATAATTCATGAAATACGAGAAAATCAAGGAATACTTATTTTGACAGCGTATATGCACTCGTCACCTCACATATATGTTGTTGCACACGTAATTCACATAACATATAGTCCAAAGTTTCCTAATTCCCTCAAATCAGGATTAGACCTAATACTTACCTGCTCCGCAATCAAATCAAAGCTCAACCGGGGCCTTTCCTCTAAAATTCGCCTCCAAACCAATCGAATCTAATAAAAATCGACTTAATATCATCAAACAATGTTAGAGAGTCATTTACAATAGATAAAGCAAAGATCTTTACACTTTTTCCAAAAAGTTAACAAAAGTCAACCTCGCTTGGTCAAAACCCGAGATTCGGATCAAAACCCAGTTACCCATTCACCCTTGAGCCCGATTATGTGATTAGTTTCGAAATCAGACCTCAATTTGAGGTCTAAATCTTAATTTTACAAAAAAATCCCAATTCTACCCAATCCCTAATTTTCTACCATGAAAGAGCATAGATTAAGGTTAGAAATCAATGAGTGTTGATGGAAATGGAAGAAAACGAGTTAAAATATACTAACCTACGAAGTGGGGATGAAATTTCTCTTCAAAATCGCCTCTAGGCCGAGCTCTAATGTGAAGATGGTGAAAAATAAAGTAAATCACGTCTTTGGAACATTTAAGTCACTGGGCGTCAAGCCTTCTTCGCGTTCGCGAAGGGACTAACGCAATCGCGAAGTTCATCGCCCAAAGTGGCCTTCGCGTTCGTGAGATATCCTATGCGTTCGAGATGGCTCTGCCCCCTAGCCTTCGTATTCGCGACTTGATCGCGTTTGCGTAGAACACACATCAGACCCCCCTTCGAGGCCCATACCCATTGTGTTCGCGTAGCTTTGGTCGCATTTGTGAAGGTTGATCCCATAATTACTTCGCGTCGCGACCTCAACCTCGCGTTCGCATAGAGGAAATCTTACCCCAGCCCAGGTTAATCTTTGCGATCGCAACCTCGCGTTCGCATAGAGGAAATCTTACCCCAGCCAGGTTAATCTTTGCGATCGCGAAGAAAGGTGTACCAGATATCAAAAAACTCAGAACCAGCAATTGCCTAAGTCCAAAAAACACTTTGTATCCTATACGAAACTCACCCGAGCCCCTCGGACTCCAAACAAAAAATACACACAAGTGTAATAATATCATACAAACTTGCTCGCGCTAACAAAATACCAAAATAACACCTAGAACTACGAATCAGACATCAAAATATATGAAATTTTCAAAGAAACGTAAGAATTTTTAAATTTACAACCGAACGTCCGAATCACATTAAATCAACTCCGTTTTGCACCAAAATTTGCATACAAGTCATGAATAGTGAAAAATTTGAACCCAGTAGTAATAAAATTAACCTACGGTCAAACTTAGGAATTCTTTAAACCTTTAAATTGCTAGTTTTCAACAAATCACGTTATTCAAGTTAGGGACTTCTGAATTTTATGGAACACATTAAGAATGTATTGCATAGAGTTATATAATATAAATATATATATATATATATATATATCAACATTTATCAATTTCATTAGTTTAAATTTTATTTATAATTCGAATATAATTTTAATATACTATTTATATAAAAAAATTATCTATTTAGTACGGGATACACGAAAAAAGCACGTACCCTAAAGCTAGTTATTATAAAAAAGGGAACCCCTAAATTAGAAAGTTGAATTACATATAGACCCTTCTAATTATTTAAATTATTATATTAAGTATTATTCAATTATAATATTAAATAAAGTAATAAGAAAACCAATGAGTTGGTGCCTTTTCAAAAACGTTGCGTCTGTTTCTTAATAAAAGTCATTCTTTTAATCGTTGTTGTTGCTTTCTCTCTCTACATGCTTTCGGCGTAACTTAGCGTGATTGCTATCTTGCGCATTCAGCCATGGGAGGAAGAGGAAGACCTAGGAAAAACAGTATGAAGGTTCCACTAGCGGAATTCATCACATCGGCGAGTCGAAAAGGAGAGACAGAGAAACAAATGCCACCACAAGGAGCCCTAATTCGAGAGAAGGAAATGAACACCCCGAAATCAAGTGGCGAACTGATAGTAAGTGCTACAAATGCAAATCGATGCTCAGAATGTGGAAGAAAATACAAGCAGGTAGACGGAAAACAGATTGAAGGACAAGGATCGAAAGGTAAAGGGAGCACAATGGATGCAGGGGTAATTGCTAGCCCTAGCAATAACATGAATCAAGTAACGGAAATTGGGGGAAATGCTAGCAACAAATCACAAAAGGAAGGATTAAGTGTTCCAGTTCAAACGAGCACAAATCCTAAAGGAAGTATGCATGTTTTGGAGATAGGTCAAGCAGGAAACAAAGGAATTGAATGTGCCGGGTGTAAGGAAGTTAAGGCAGCTGATGCAAAAACCACTACTATCCAAATCCTGGGAAAACCTAGTAGCGGGGAATACCTACGCGGGTAGGGGAATGAGACTCACCTATGTACCTCCAATGATACAAAACGGGGAGAAAATAATTGAATTACAACAAGCTGAAGTTGAGAAGGAAACAGAGAAGTGGAGGAAGGCAGTAATCATGTATGTAGTCGGAGATGCACCTAGCATTGGAGCTGTGGAAAGGTTTATTGCATTCCAATGGAACTTTGTCACAAAACCAAAAGTATACTACCATAATGAAGGTTTCTTTGTTGTTAAATTCAGTAGTATAGAAGAAAGGAATGAAGTATTATGCTCAGGGCCAAGTACGATCAATAGTAGACCAGTGATTACTAAGGCATGGGCTCCTAACTTTGATTTTGAGGAAGAAGTGTTGAAGACTCTACCCTTATGGATAAAACTACCAAACTTTCCATTGAACTGCTGGGGAGCTGATTCCTTGAGTCGAATTGGAAACGGATTAGGAACACCAATCTATGCCGATGAATGTACCACCAAAATGGAGAGGATATCATATGCTAGAATTCTTGTAGAGATGGATATTACAAGACCTTTGCCTACGAAGATAACAGTGAAAGATCCTAATGGAAGAAAATTTGAGCAAGCTATTACTTATGATTGGAAGCCTGTGTATTGTAGCACATGTTTGCAGCTGGGACATAGCTGCCAGAACAAGACATCAATGCAGCAACAAGAAACTAAGCAATCAAAACAAAGACAGGAGTGGAAACCTAAAGAACAGAACAAACCAATCACTAGAAATGAAGGATCTCAAGATACTGTGGCAAGTAAGAGACCAGAAGCTAACAAGATAATAACAGAAGGAACCCAAACTCAAAAACAATCACAGGATATAGAGGAGAGGTGGCAAGAGGTAAGGGGCAAATCTGTTTCAAAGCAGAGTCATGTTGCTACTACTGAAGAGAGACTGGTTATAGGAAATGGCTTTACTGCTCTTACTAGAACAAGTGCTCAGCAGTTAAACATTGATACTAGGAGGATGGAAGGATGGTAGAGTAGTCGTGGAATGATGGAGGAGATTGTTTTACCAGACCAAATATGTTATGAAGTTGGTCACATGGAATGTTAGAGGCTCGAATAAAGTCTATAAGCAAAGGAGATGCAGAGGTTCATCAGGGAGAATAAGATCAATATTATTGCTATAGTAGAACATAGAGTGCAAGAGAAGTACTCAAGCAAAATTATTAAAAAAATAGCTCCTAAATGGAAATGGTGCACAAACTATGAGTCTGGAGGAAGAGGTAGGATATGGATTGTATGGGATATAAATAAAATTACATATACTATAATAAGCTTCAAGCCTCAGTACATTCATGGGGAGGCAATATTATTGGCTAGCAGGCAGGAATTCACCTTCACAGCTGTTATGGGCTTCACACAGTGGATGCAAGGAAGAGCTTATGGGTTGATTTGCTAAGCTGGAGTCACTCTCAACAGAGGCCTTGGCTATGTATGGGAGATTTTAATACAATATTATCGGTTGATGATAGGAGTAATGGGAATCCAGTACATGAATGGGAAGTTAGAGATTTGAAAGAGTTTCTGGTGAATGCAGGGATGACTGAAATGAGAACAGTAGGAAGGAGCTTTACATGGACAAATTCTCATGTATTTAGCAGAATTGATAGGGCAGTAGTCAATTTTGAATGGATAACTAATATGCCGCACTTGGATGCTATGATTATGGATCCCTATTTCTCAGATCACTCCCCTCTATGTGTCAAATTTGGAAATGAGCAGCAGAACTCTAGACCTTTCAGGTTCTTTAATCACCTGGTGATCATAAAGAGTTCTTGCAAATAGTTGCAAATGTCTGGACAAGAAAGGAAATAGCACAAATGCTAGGAATATGGAGGAAATTGAAAGAAGTAAAGGGAGAATTAAAGAAGCTGAATACAACTGAGTTTGCAGCAGTTGATACAAAGGTGAAACATGCCAGGCAGCAATTAAAGGAGATACAAGAGAAAATAAGAGCTAACTATTTGCAAACAGATCTATTTGAAGAGGAAAAGGAAAAGAAGAAACAATTGGAAAAATGGGTTAATATTGAAGAAAGTATCTTTAAACAAAAATCCAGAAATCAATGGTTGAAATTGGGAGACTCAAACTCTGCTTTCTTCTTTATTAGTATGAAGAGTAGAGTTAGTCAAAACAAAATTAGGAGCTTGATGAATGCTACAGGAGAAATAGTACAAACTATGGATGCAATTGAAAAGGAAATTATAGGTTTCTACAAAGGACTACTTGGATCATCAGCAACAACCATACCAGCCATTCATCCGAGAGTTATGAAAGAAGGGAAGATGCTAAATAGAGAGCAATAGTTGAAACTCATTGAAACTGTCATAGAAGAGGAAGTGTATAATGCTTTGAAGAGCATTGTTGACTTAAAAGCACCAGGATGTGATGGTTTCAACTCCCTGTTCTTCAAAAAACATGGGATATCACTGGTCAGGAGATCACAAAGGCAGTCTTGCAATTCTCTACTACATGGGAAATGTATCGACCTATCAATGTAACTACAGTCACTTTGATACCTAAGGTGCACCACCCCTCAACCATCAGAGAATTCAGACCTATATCTTGCTATACAGTACTTTACAAAATTATCTCTAAGATCTGACTAATAGGTTGCAAGAGGTAATGGACCATTTAATTGATAATAGCCAGTCAGGATTTGTTCCAGGAAGAGTAATTGCTGAATTATGAGTTAGTAAAGAGATATGGAAGGAAAGGTATCTCACCCAGATGCATGATGAAGATAGATTTGCAGAAAGCGTATGACTCCATTGAATGGGTGTTCCTTGAACAAGTATTAACAAGTCTGAATATACCTGTGAAGTTTTTTCAATGGGTGATGATGTGTGTGAGTACTGTGTCCTATTCAATCCTTATAAATGGGAAGCCTACTGAGCCATTTCAAGCTAGGAAAGGGCCAAGACAAGGTGACCCATTGTCACCTTATTTGTTTGTGCTTGGTATGGAGTACCTCACTAGGAATCTGAAGTAGTTGAGGAATGATCCTAACTTCAACTTCCATCCCAGATGTGACAAACTGAACATCATTCAACTTGGCTTTGCAGATGATTTGTTACTATTCTGTAGGGGAGATACTGTGTCAGTGCAAATGGTGTATGAATGTTTCAAAGAATTCTCTAGAGCATCTGGACTTAAAGAAAATATTGTTAAGAGTTCCATATACTTTGGAGGTGTTCCACATGAAGTTCAACTGGAGATCCTACAAGCTGTGGGCTTTTCTAAAGGGGAGTTACCTTTCAAGTACCTGGGTATACCACTTAGCACCAAGAGGATATCAATGACTCAATGCCAACCATTGGTGGATAAAATTCTTGGTCGAATAACCTCCTGGACATCAAGATATCTATTATATGCTGGAAGAACGCAACTAATCAAAACTGTACTATTTTCCATTCAAATATATTGGTCTCAGATTTTTGTGTTGCCTAAGAAATTGATAAAAAAGATAGAAGCTTTGTGCAGAACCTTTCTATGGACAGGGGGAGTGAAAGCATCAAGAAAGGCTCTTCTATCATGGGAAAGAGTGTATATGCCAAAAACTGCTGGAGGTTGTAATGTGCTGGAAATAGCAACATGGAATAAGGCTGCAATCTGCAAATTATTATGGAATCTCTGCAAGAAGAAAGACCAACTTTGGGTGCAATGGATACATATGTACTATGGGAAGAGGAAAACAGTATGGGAAACTAATCCTAAGAATGCATCTTGGATAGTCCAACATATTATCAAGGCTAAGAAGTACTTTGAAGAAGTGGGATTCACTATGATGAAGTGACTGGATGGAAGACCCTATCTGTTAAAAAATTATACAATACTATAAGATGAGAATTCCAGAAAGTGACTTGGAGAATACTAACTTGCAATAATGTAGGAGCTCCAAAATGGATATTGGTGTTAAACTTGGCTATACCGAGAAGGCTGCTCACAAGAGACAGATTGAAAAACTGGGGGATAACTGATGTTCTGAGCTGTCCTATGTGCAATGATCAAAATGAGACAATGGATCATTTGTTCTTTAGCTGTGTGGTATCTAAAGAGATCTGGGAGAAGGTTCTGAAGTGGCAAGGTATTTTGAGAACTGCATTAGACTGGCAAAGAGAAATTGAATGGGCAGAAGGAAATGCAAAGCGCAGAAATGCAGATGCGCAATTGTATAGAGTAACGCTGGCTTGTGCGGTATATCATATATGGAGGGAAAGGAACATGCGAGTCTTTCAAGGACAACAACAACTGAATGAAGTGCTAGTTAGACATATTATTCAAGAGGTGACAAGTAGAGAGTTGATGAAGAATAGATTAGTAAAGAAGCTTGAAACATTAAATTTTATCCATAGAAGTATAGAAGATAAGTAGCTAGAGATGCTATGAGCCTAGGGTATGTCTAGGCTCATTTGCTTTTGTTTGTACATATTGACACTGGTAAATAAAATTTTTTACTTACCAAAAAAAAAAAAAAAATTCATTCTTTTAAACACTCGGCCAATTCATCATTCTTCAAAAAAAATCATTTTGCCAATTCTTTTTATTGAGTTGCATAAATAAATAGTGAAAAATATTATTATCTCGACACAATCAATTAAAGCAAGACAGTTCAAGAGCCAAAATGGGATTGAAAATATTATGGTTAAGTTGTTGATGATTTACTTTTGTGTGTCGAGCAAGACAATTAATCTCTCCGCTGACGGCGACAAGATGGTAATTGTTGACCGCCCAATGTTGATCATATGGGTTTTCGTAAAAGAAAAAAGCTAAATCTCCCCCGGTCAACAATAAGTGATCAATTTGGCTTGGGTATACTCATTAAAGAAATAAAAAATTTCTAGACAAAAATAATTAGTGTGATTAAACTACCTTTAATTAAATATTACAACATAGTTAATGTGAGGAGTAAAAGACTTTTAGAGATATGTACATAAGGGCAATTTTGGAAAAACAAATTGATTTTTTTCTTGATTATATAAATGGACACTTATTTTAGACCAAAATAAGAAGACAAATTGATCACTTATTGTGGACCAGAGGGAGTATAAAAATTAACAATTTTAGAAAATTCAAATCATTACAGACTTTGCTAGGAATGATCAAAAATACGAAATTTTTTATTTTGTGTCTCACACAACTGATGCTAGTTGTGTGAGGCCTCTTTTTTGTCTCACAACTTTGTGGTCCCAGAGTTTTGTGGACCCAAATGTGTAATATATGGGTCCACAAATGTGTGAGATAACAAGAGGCCTTACACAACTAATGTCAGTTGTGTGAAGGCACACCATAAAATAACTCCCTAAATACAGTATCAAAGAATTAATTGAGAGAAAAAAAAATGGCAGTCCAGTGCACTAAACTCCTGCTATACACACAAGGGTCTGGGGAAGGGTCGTACCACAAGAGTCTATTTTATGTAACTTTATCCTGAATTTCTGCAAGAGGCTATTTTCACGGCTCAAATCTATGACATCATGGTTACATGGCGGTAACTTTACTAGTTAAGGAGGGAGTGTCAATAAAATTGTGTTTTACTTTCTTTACTTTATTTATTCTTTAATTATTTGTCCCTTATGATTTATGAAGTCCAATATTAAGCATAGATGTTCATAATCTCATACATATAAAGTGTCTTGCATGCATTTTATGATTGAGAATAATTAAAGTTATTATAATAGTTATTTCTTCTATCAAATGAAATTAATTTGTCAATATATAATTTGGTAGCATGAATGAATCTCATATTATAGGTTCAATGCATAGATTATAATAAAGATGTGCCGTATTCTTCTTACAAAAAATGCTACAAGATCAAAGTGGATTTTATTGAATAATAATATAACTTGTGGCAAGTGTAACAGAGAAAATGTTGATTACGAAAGGAGCTGATGTACTGAAAAAGTCTTCTCCTAATTTATAAAAAAAGGAGTAAAAGATTAAGTTATTTATCTACAATGTTTTAGATATATTGCTTAGGACTTTATAATTTGTGATGTAGAATGACGTATATGTGTTATACTTTTTTATACTGCAAAATATTTGTTAGGTTGCAATGTAAATGCTTAGCAAAACAATTATGTATATCTACTAAACAAGATGTTGATAGTCAAGTTTTGTGGTAAAAGCAAAATATTATTATATTAATTTTAACTCCGCATAAAATAATACTAACTACTTAACTACTTTGGCACTAGGTAGTCTTTCACCACATAAGTACAAATGTCAAATCCATTATGTCCTACACGATTCTCTTATTCAATTTCTTCATTTCTCTCTATATATGATTTGCATTACTTAAGTGTCTACATATACTAACAAGATATTATTTTTATTTATGTTGCTTTGAATATGTTAGTTTTATATGAAAATTCACTTACAATGCTACTAAAAGTTTTTGACCCTTTTCAAATGGCTGAAGCGATGATACAAAAATGATATATAGAGGCCTTGTTTTAAATAAATGTATTTTATTTTACAAATTGTGTTCTACATAAGTCGATAATCTCGTGCAACGCACGTCGAAAAACTAGTTTACCATAAATAAGGTGATCAATAATAGCATAAACATTTATTTTTGATTTTTCACGCGGTATCCGGTACCCGTATTGGAGCCCGACTATATTCGAATTTGTACCGCGTAGGGCCCCATTCGGAGGAAAACGCTTCCTACTAAGAATTTTTTCATACCCAGAACTCGAACCCGAGACCTCTGATTAAGGGAAGAGCAGTCTCATCCACTGCAGCACATCCTTTGATGGTAATAATAGCATAAACATGATATAGCCGGAGGAGCAAAACACTAAGAAAAAAAATGTTTGAGTGAGAATTACAAGATAGTCAATGAATTTTCCTGATGCGGGCACAGATCACGATTCAAAGTGTGTCGCAAACAAATACATGACGTTTTACTATAGAAGTGTAGAAAGGCGGATCTATAATCCATCGAATTTCAAATTTTACACCATTAATGTCGGAAAATTTCTCAGTTATCAAAAAAAAAAAAAAATCATAACACAAATTTTTAAGGAATAATTACAAGATAGTCAATAATTTGAAACGTTTTAGTACTATCCATAGATAACAACCTACAAATTACTGAGCTAGGGGCTAGTATGATTGGAACATTTTAGTCACTAACTTTTGATAGGTGGCTTCAGTATTTTTTAAGCCAAAAGACATAACTTTATAACAGTAAGTCCCCATGTTTGTAATGAAGGAAGTATTTTTCTCATCTGAGGAATCCATTTTAATCTGATTATAACCGGAATATGCATCTAAGAAGTTTAATAATTTATGACATGATGTGGCATCAATCATTTGATCTATATGTGGCAACGAGAATGAATATTTGGGGCATGCTTTATTTAAGTCAGTATAATCTACGCATACTCTCCATTTGCCATTCTTTTTAGGTACTATCACGGTGTTTGCTAGCCAGTTAGGGTATGTTACCTCTCGTATCGAACCAACATTCAAGAGTTTCTGTACCTCTTCGTCGATCACTTGGTTCTTGAATGGTCCTTGCTTTCTTTTCTTATGCTTAACAGGTACGAAGGATAGATCTTCATTTAGTTTATGAGTCATCACTTCTGGTGGGATACCTGTTATATCTGAGTGGGACCACGCAAAGCAGTCTGCGTTAGCCTTTAAATAATCAATTAACTTACCTCTTCGACCAGGGCCCAACCTCGTGCTTATATACACTTTCTGTTCAGACTTTTGTTCAGACAATGGAACAACTTCGAGCTCTTCCGTAGTTGTTTTGATGTGCTCGTCTTCCTCCGATTCATGAATGACGTCCGTTCTGGAATCTGCATCTGTGTGGTCTAGTGCACCTTCCGTGGTAACTTGATTCACCTTCTCGTAAGTATTTTCTTTCGTGCCTGTTTCAACAATAATACCTTCCCTACCTATTTGGGTAGTAATTTCTTCCATGCCTGTTTGGGTGGTGCTACCCTCTTGGGAGATTCCCTTATCTCGTGATTCTTCCACCTCTATTTTCTTGTTGTAGTGTAACACGGAGTTTATATTTCTTGCAGTTTGCTGATCGCCTCTAATTTGCTGAATCCCCCATTCAGAGGGGAATTTAATTACCTGATGCAAGGTGGAGGGTATTGCTTTCATGTCGTGGATCCATGGCCTTCCCACGATTACGTTATAAGCCATGTCAGTATCGATGACTTGGAACCTTGTACTTTTGATCCCCCTATCAGCATAAGTGCTAAGCTCAATTTCTCCTTTTGTTATAACCGTAGAGTTATCAAATCCTGATATGGCTCGTGCCCTTGGGATTACTTGATTCCCCAATAGCATTTCTTCCACGACTCTTAGCAAAATGATATTGACTGAACTGCCTGGATCAATCAACACTCTTTTTACATTAGTGTCATGAATAAGTAAAGATATTACCAGAGCATCGTTATGAGGAAGCATTAATCCGCCGATATCTGCATCATCGAAGGTTATATCGTCCTCTTCCATATTTTCACGAACCCGTTTTCCATGTGTAATTGTGAACTTTGTGGTTGTTTTGCAGACCACTCTGTTACTTCTTCACCTCTGTGTATCATGTTGACAGTTTGTTTTGGAGAAGGAGGCTTTGGTGGCTCCTGCCTGTTCCTCATATATGCATGTTTACCTTTATC